>APFE030453831.1:0-16367 GCA_000404065.3 Pinus taeda | reverse complement strand
TCTCTTTTCTTTCGTGTCCAACCTTTTATTGGTCTTCTCCTCGGCCACCATTATTGTTGCGTCCTTCCTAACCTGCAACGAGCAATCCCTTCAAAAATGCTTGTCCTTTCTTTCTTATCGTTGTTTCTCAATCAACATGGGCTTGCATACCTCCTCTTGCATCTCATTTAATTTCAAGAGCTCCCTTTTTTCAGTTCCTGCACCAGCAATCCTTTAATGGTTGTCTTGCATTTCAAGTTTCTCCTTTGCACAAGAAACCATGATGTCCCAAGCAAGCGACTACCTCCTCCAGCTCTAGAATCCATGTCCATTGACTCAGTCCATTTTTTCTTGATTTTAAATGTTGTTAAATATTTACAATATATTTACAAATGCTTCTTGTATGAGAACTTTGGGTAGGGCTATCATAAAAGATAACATAGGCCTTTCTAAAAATATGATGACAACACTTCGGAAAATTTGACCTAGGAGGAAATACGACACTTAAGAACATTGCAAGGATAGTCGACAACTTAGAAAAACATGAACAAATAAAAAGGTGACACAAGATGGCTTGAAATGATAGTTCATATAGGCTCCAAAATTGAATTAGGCAAAAATTTTGGAGGGTCATTGTCACAGCGACATCACTTTATTAAGAGCTCTATTAATTTCTCTCCTACTCATTGTCTAAAGCAACATTTATGTTTAGTGATTTTTAGGAAGAATTTCAATGGTCATATAGCCAAACTCAGGGATTGAGCATGCAAGAAATGCTAATGAAAAGGCGGAGGATAGTTTTCTTTGGTGCAATTTTCTTGAAAGCTTTGTTCAAGAAGACAATTAATAGATAGTTGAGTATGAGATGGTGAATGCCCCCGAGAACACTATGGAAAATATGGATTAGTGAGATAATTAATGATTATATTTTCATTAGTATTTTCCTGAAGACTCATGGCTTGTGCAACAGTCAAACAAGTTGGATAATTTCACAGTTGTCCTCATCAAGCCATGTTGTGTATTCAAGTTCAAGTTATAGTCTAGCAGTGTGTATAAGGAAATTTGTTTGGTCTTAATGCCATGTGCAATTGTTATATTTGGAGACCTACAACTGATAAAGGCATCAACTATGGCCAACTATGGTCTCCTGATAATTCGAGGTTGTCCTCTGAAGTTAGATTTTGGCTGTATGACATAGAAGTTTGTTGGCTATTCCAATGAACTTAGAGATAATATTTCCTATCTTAGGATGGCCTTGAAACTGAGAGGATTTTGAAAAATTCTATCTAAAGCACCAACCTATATATGATATAAAGAAATGAATTGTAGCAACATCTAGAACAAAAAGGCTACAACATTCATTAATAATTACAAAGACAAGTGTTGTCACGAAAAAAGCATTCACACTAATTTACAAGAAATATTGAGCATCCACAACATCACGATTCACATTTAGATGTTTATTACCATAATGTATATGTTTGTTATCATGGTGAAGCCACCCACACAAATTTTGTGGTAATTTTAAATGGCTGAAGTTATGGTGTCATAGTTTTCATTATTATTATTTATTTTACTTGTACTTAAGACTCAAAATGATGAAAAAGATTTGGTAATACATGTGATAAGTTCAACAACCTTGGTATTACTATATACTGTATATAGCATACTTATAAATTCCTTTCATGTCAAAACTAACTCATAAAATGATAACAAATACATCGAAAAAAAATTGCCAGAATGAATTGGAATGGATTATGCACTTTAGGGATTTTATCTTGAGTATATGCTATTAACTATTTTTTTAGTTTATGTAGAATATTTTATGTTGTCTGCATCAAAATATGTTCTAAATATAACACAATTACTAAAACATAAACCAACACAAATAATATTAAAAACAACTTATAAATATAATAAGATATTAAAACATTTATTGCTGTATTGATATGAAAACATAACAATCCCCTGGCTTAGGGCAATTCCCAAAGAAATGAATAGCATCATAACCACTTTTGCTCTTTGCATTCATCGCTGCAGTTCCATGGACAATGAGGTAGAAAGGAAAAACTTGAAGCAGCTGACAGGCCAGAAAGAGACATTGGTCATGAAGACAAATAATGTTTCAGTGGCGCGACCGTATTTTCAACTCATTCGGCAGCACTGCTGTTTCTGGATCAAAATTTAGTTGGCATACTTCTTTTTGAGTCTCCCAATTTATCACAGTTCTTCCTTCCGAACCAAATTTATGTTTTTTAATAGCAAAGATTTAGAGAGTACATTTATGCTTTGATCTCAATGGGAATTTTGTGGCAATGAAGGGTTACAGAGGTTATGGGTGTTGATGATACTTCAATGTGTGAAAAATATTGTAGATACATAAATATAAAGAGAGTGACCCACCTTGATGTTCATGCAAGGTAATTTTAAATCTCCTTTTACTCCATCTCATGCCATTGATTCCTTTTCTTTTCTTCCGTTGGATAAAACTTTAACCACACTCCTCCCATTATTCTCGCAATCAAGAAATCCTGGAGCCTCCCACTGGATGCCAGAACTCTTCAAAGGGGAGTCTTGTTGTCCATATCTGTGAAGGGCAGCATAAGACATCATGACTTCAAAGGGGAGTCTTGTTGTCGATATCTGTGAAGGGCAGCATAAGACATCATGTTATTGAACTTTATCATATTAGCGGTAACAGCCGCAGCCGCAGCCCCAGCCCCAGCAACAACAGCAGCAACCGCAACCTCCTTGATGTTCTTCCACAGCCACAGCCCCAGCAACAACAGCAACAGCAACAGCAACCTCCTTGATGTTCTTCCGGTGTAGCCGTTGGATAAAATTTTAACTACACTCCTCCCATTATTCTCACAATCATGAAATCCTGAAGCCTCCCACTGGACGCCAGAACTGTTCAAATCCATTCCACTTTGGTGGAGTGGAGTCGTTGTTGTCCATATCTGTGAAGGGGGGCAGCATAAGACATCATGTTGTTAGAACTTTTTATTAATTCAATAGAAAAACGTAATTAATTGGATCAGCGCAAGAGGAGAAGGACATCGGTCGAATCCCTTGTTTCTCACCTCTGTATTTGCCTGTGGCCCTAATACACAAAAGGAATTGTAAGCAGCCAGGGATCGGACCAAAGTGTGGACCAGTGAAATAATAACTAGTATCAGAGCGGTAATGCTCTTGGGCAGTAGATCTTATTGTTGGGCAGTAGATCCTATTGTTGGGCATAATTTTAGTTTCAACATTTTTGTTCAGAAGAAAAAACAATGATTTTCATTAATGCAAACAAAAGAAGTTACATATAACAAGTTGGGCAGTAGATCTTATTGTTGCCAAAAATAAATAAAAGCTATACAATGATTTTCATTAATGGAAACAAAAGAAATTACATATAACAAGTTGGGCAGTAGATCTTATTGTTGCCAAAACCAAAACCAGTAATAAACAAAAGCTACACAATGATTTTCATTAATGGAAACAAAAAAAGTTATATATAACATGTTGGGTAGTAGATCTTATTGTTGCTAAAACCAAAACCAAAACCAAGAATAAACCAAAGTTATATATGTAATAAAAAAGCTCACTATTCTAACAAGGAAGTGAAAACTAAACTACATCCATCATTGAACAAGAAGACGAAAGGTATCTAAAACCCATGGAACCAAAAAAACAAAAAGTGATCAAAGAAAGATCCTGGACAGTCAAGACAAGTAGAGAGCACTTCATAACTTACTTTCCATGGTGATGCTATATCATTCTTTTCCTCAATCTTTTTCTCGGCCTCCAATGTTAGGAGAAATAATGCATCTCCCATTATACAACTACTCCTCCTCATGCGTGAGTACTCTGTCAAAAACAACATCAATCTTTGCATCCTTTTGTTGAGAGTAAGACAGAGGTAGCTCTGCTCCCTCTTCCTTAGCTACTTCTGTTTATATCATTAGGGCTTCGTTATTAGGGTTTTGTTCTTATACGTATTTTTACTTTTTATATATATAATTAATATGAATGATTTTTCTAGAAACTCTACAGATACATATATCTATAGCTACTTCTATTTATATCATTAGGGCTTCGTTATTAGGGTTTTGTTCTTATACGTATTTTTACTTTTTATATATATAATTAATAGGAATGATTTTTCTAGAAACTCTACAGATACATATATCTATGTGGCAGTGGGGTTTCTAGAACAATCATTATATATATTATTATATACCCATAGCCTAATTAATAGACTAAATGAACTTTTTCACGACATTTTTTCAGGTTAGTTTTAACCAAAATTCATGAGAGATTTTAAAAAAACCAGGTTTGAACGAGATTGTCCAGTTAATTTTAACCAAAATTCATAAGAGATTTTTTAAAAACTGGGTTTCAGCGATTCAGATTTTTTTCTGGTTAGTTTTAACCAAAATTCATGAGAGAATTAAAAAAAAATTGGGTTTGAGCCAGATTGTCAGGTTAATTTTACCTAAAATTCATAAGAGATTCTTTAAAAACCGGGGTTTCAGTTATTTAGATTTTTTAAGGTGTTGAATCCATTTATACATTCAAAAATGTAATTTAAACAACAAAAAATAACAATTTTGCTTGAGATTGTATTGTAATTTAAACAACAAAAAGTAATAATTTTGCTTGAAAAAAAAATAATTGAAAAAAAAATAATTCTATCTATATTTACGCTAGTAGTACTAATAGACAAAATGGTCATTTTCTGAGCATTTTTTCTAGTCAATTTTTCTAGGGAAGTGGGATAGCTTAATGACCATTTTTTCTAGTCAATTTTTCCAGGGAAGTGGGATAGCAATTTTTCTAGGGAAGTGGGATAGCTTAATGACCATTTTTTCTAGTCAATTTTTCCAGGGAAGTGGGATAGCTTAATGACCATTTTTTCTAGTCAATTTTTCTAGGGAAGTGGGATAGCTTGAGGCACTGCATGGAAGAAAAGTGGATCTCATTCCCTCGGTTGTGTAGGTTCAAGGGAAAGAGAGTTGGTGGATTGGAATTTCTATTGGAGTAAAAAATCTTGGTTTTGGGCTATTGTGTGTCGATAGTGGACAACCAAGAGAGAAGTTAAATCTTGAGGGTGGCTTGCTATTGGGAGAAATAGAACAATAAGCCTATGGTTGGAAGGAACCTCTCTTTTAATGTAGGTAGTCAATTCTTCCGTTAAAAGATGAGTTTTGTATTATATTTTACTATGTTAATTAGATTGTGTAAACTTTTACTTGAATGTTGTTTTGTTTGCTTGAGTGAGGTGCATGAGAAAAATTGGGGCATGTTGTCTGTATGAATTTTGTTTCAATTAGAGAATTTAATTTAAAATTTAGCAAGAAGGGTATTTTACATGTGTCATGAGAGCACTAAGTTGCAATGTCAGCGGTACATATGTTTTCTATAGTTCCAACCTATAGGTGAAAATTGAGTTTCCACAATAGAAATATGTGGATTGAACTCCCCCAAATTCATATTTTATCGAGTTATTAGCACAAGCAAAAAAAATTCATGCATGAGAAGGAAATGAACATAACTTAGGAGGGAAATTTCATGGATTCTATGGTAGTGACAAGCTTGGAAATTTATGGAAAATGGATAAAGTAGGGAAAATTCCACAACATGACCTTTGTCACCGTAACTAAAAATTAATATCACCAAAGACACAAAAAAAAAAATAGAAACAACAGAGAATATACCACCAACCATAATGATAAAACCCGAGGTGATCTTATTAAATTATCTGGCACGGCCTATAACCTGCATTTAAAACTCGCCTCCGCCATTTGAAGCCACCTCTGGACTATTCTTAACGCTTCTGCTGCTCTCAATGCCAACAAAGAGGGATTAATCGTTGTGGACCGTCAATCTAATAAAATTAGAAGCTTCAACAAAGATTTTAACAAGAAATTTCCTCGTAACTACTTTCGGCTCCCCCAAACTCGCACTTATTTCGGCTTCCTGACAATAGATTTCGCACTTTTCCCTACTACAAGAGATATTGAACTTCTTTTGAGAGATTGATGCTTTGAATGACTTCAACTAGCTTGTATTTATAGACTCCTTGTGGGTTGAATTAGGGTCTTTAGGCCGACTTGATCTCTCTTCTAGGCCAACTTGGTGTGGAGGATACTTAAATCATATTTGAATCAATACTTAACCTTTTTACATAATTCAAAAGTTCAAAAAGGATCTCTTAAAAGTACAATACCTATATTGACTTAGAATAAATCCTATAGTTCCTTAATGGGGACTTTGACCTAAAACAAGGTGACCCAAGCATGAAACCTATGCTTTAATAAGTAACAACAATAATAATAACAATTATTTTCTTTATTATTTTGATAAGTACATTACATTATGACTCAAATACATTAAATGAATACTGAACCTAGTTACATTTTCCAAAACTCCCTCTTAACTAAGGAGGTATTCATCATGTACAAGTACAATAGAAGATCTCAAACTATATGAACCATGAAGAATTTTAGGCACCACAATGCCATGGAGTATATTCCTGACCAGGGAAATCTCTCCATTGGTCTCTCAACAATTTAGGCACGACAATGCCACGGACTAGATTCCTGACCAGGGAAATCTATCTAGGTGGGAATAACATGGACTTAAGCTTTCAACCTCTCTAGGTACCATCAGGTTTAGTTGCTAACTATTAACCCATAAACCCATGTGTGTGTCAAATCTCAATGATCAACACAACATTTCCAGCTTTGGGACCTAGACGTCAACACAAAGTGTGGGTCAAATGTCCTCATAGGCAATGCTTCACTCTCAAAAGCCTCAACACCCCTTCATCCGACAAATCAAGGACAAAAAATATTTCCTAATCAAATTGATCGCTAACCAACATGCTATCAAAAACCTTCAAGACATTTACCTGTAAAAACACAACCCCAATCAATAATATACATATACCAAATCAAATACAAACCTCTGGGGTCAGTCTAGATGTCGCTCCTTAACTTCGTAGGACTATCAACTGAATCTTTGATAGAAGATTCCTCAATTATGTACTTTCCTTTCCTACTTTTCATGCAACAACATATCCTCTAAAATTCATTAACAAAATCCAAGCTATGCCCTCCCTCTCAACCAGGAAGAATCTCTTCATCTAGACTCCCTCTTAATCTTAGGGATATCTCTTCTATGTAGGCTTCCTGAGGGAGATCAACTTCTTATTTTCGTCATCGGAGAATATTTTACCAATTCCAACCATTTCATCAGAGTTATTAGCATCCTCATCATGTTTGTCACATCAACGAGCATCTTCGCCATATTGAATATTGTGTACCTAATCAACATAGATAGAAAGCACAACCAAAACTATAGAAGAATGAAGTTATCCATATCATAATCATGGAAGCATTTCAACTTTATACATATCAAATAGCCAGACTTAATTGCAAACAAGAGACATATACTCTTCAACATCTTATTACGGACTTTGTCATAAACCCTAGACTACTTCATAACAACTTTCATTCCATCTAGGGTTTCAATGTTTCTTTCAAAGGTATGACATATATTACTACAACATATAGCAAACCCTAGAAACAATTCAAACAAATACAAGGAATCTAACAACCTTTCAAAATTCATATGCTAGATTTCTTACTAGGGTTTTGATACAAATCCTAGATTTCATAGAAAAGAATCAATCAAAATCAATCATAGCTTAGTCATTAACATGACCAACTTCCACTAAGGTTAGTTGAAAACCCTAGATTTTCAATCAAATATCAATCCCAACCAAAACTCAGATTTCAACTATCATAAATCTCAAATCATCATATTTTCATCATACATTAGAGATTTTAATTCTACTAAGGTTCAACTCCAAAACCCAATAATTCTTTTTTCATAATCTCAACAATCAATAAATAGATCTCAAATTGTTATATCACACATACTAGACAATTTAACTATTACTAGGGTTTAGCTGCAAAAACCTTGATTTCCAAATATCATCATCTTAGAATCTCAGGCAAGGACTTATATTAAATCCTAAGACTTATTACCATCAATAACCAGGTCAGCACACATATCCAGGTAGTCATAATCATTCATAAGCATATCATATGTCTGACAAAATTAATACATCTTACTTAGACCAGGCTAGGGTTTCGACCAAAAGGACATATCTATATATACCTAGGGTTTCATCATCATTCAAAGGCATTTTATATCATGTGTTAGTCAAACCCAACTTCACAAGATATCAAATAAGAGTTAGACATACACCAAACTTGATTTAAACTAGGGTTTGATTAAACAAACACACACATACCAAGAAATCATTTCTAAAACACTATAAGGGTCTTACTTACACATTCCACCAAACCCTAATGAGTTTATAGCAAACCCAACATTACCAAAACTTCATAGGTTCGTGATTTTAGACTTTATCATTCAACCCTAATAAGTTAGGCTTTCCCGATCATACCAAAATCACAAACATGACATCATCAATAAAAACTTCAAACAACATTTCACAATATTCCTAAGCAGTTTAGGGTTTCAGACATTCACATTAGCATAACCTTTGGTTAGGGTTTTCTAGGACCTATCTAGGGTTCTTCAAAATCAGTTAAGAATATGAGTGAGGTGGGTATAGATTTATCAAGAGACGAATCACCCAAATCAAAAATCATTATGATTCAATATAGCTAGACATAACAATGTTAGTAATATACTAACAAATGAATAAACCTTTAATATAAAGAAATCAATGTATTATAATTTAAGGCATACCTTTGTTTCTTGAAAAACCTTTCCTTGGGTGGCTTTCTTCCACACTCCTTGAGGATATAGTAGATGTCTTCCTAATCAAGACAATAGAGGGAGAATGGTGATTAGTATACTTAAACAAGTACATGAAACCAATAACTGGAAGGAGATGAGATACTTATCTTTGGGAGTTGTTTGGGGCTCCCTCCAAAGTTTGTGGGATACCTACAAACTTATAAAAACAATAAAAATGTCCTTTCCAAAATATGTTATATCAGATTCTTTCTTTGGGTCTCCTTCTTCAGCAAATTTAGCATAATTTGTATCTCTCTTCATGTTCTTTGGATTGTCAGGACAATCACTCTTGTAGTGACCCTTCTTATGACATTGATATCACTCTACCTTGGACATGTCAAATTTCTTCCTTGGTCCTTTTGATTTCCTTCCTTTGTGTTGAGCAATGTTGGCATTTGATACTCCTTCAGGATTGGCTAATGAGATCCTCAATTCTTCCTAAATGAAGGCAGTCCATAGTTCTTCAAAAGTGGGAGCTTCCTTCTAATTGTTGAGGCTTGCAGGAAAAGCACCCCAAGAGGATGGAAAATCTAATAGGGCAGTGATCACGAGTTCTTTATCTAGAATAATTTCATAAATGGCCAAAATATCATCCCTTATTCTTGATATCTTCACAAAGAAGGATGCCACTTTGTCTTCTTGAGTCAACTTTGTGGTCCTTAGCTCATTCTTTGAATTTGCTACTTGACCAATGTTCTTAATAGTAAATAACTTTGATAAGGCTTCATACATTTCCTGAGCATGATCGATGTTAGCTATGAATGGGACAAGGTTGTCCTTTATTCCTTCTACCATCACAGTCATAGCCACCAGTTCTAGTTCCCTGAATTTCACTTCGTCATCATCATTGTAACTCTGTGTAGGTTTCTTTACTTTTTCTTTGACCAAGTCTAGTACCTTGTTCTTTTCAAAGATGAGGTGAATCCTCTTCTTTCAGGACCTGTAGTTTGAGGCCTCTTCATGTTTGTTCTCTCCCTCGATTTTGTTAGACATATTCCTTGAATATAGTAGATTCCTTCCCTGAGATAATCCTTTTTTGAATGGAGTTCGGATATTCCACAGTGCTCATATTTTAAAGTCGACGTTTCGAGTCTGAACCTAGACTCATCATCAGGACAAATCCTTTTGAATAGATCCTTGATCAAGTTCTTGAGACTGACTTTCTCTTCGTTCTTCACCAAAGCTCTGATACCATGTTAGAAAATCAGAAAGGTAGAAAGATTTGCTTATTCTTGATAATTATCTATGATGTTTCTTATTATTACAGTTCTTTATATCTTCTTTATTTTTGTTCATTAAGCAATTACCAAAGAAGCAACACATAAAACAATAGACACCATATGCAAGCACGGTGTCAGGGAAAAACACCCCTCAAGGGGAAAACCCAGTCAATAGTATTCTTTGAGACTCTTCACCCTATACCAAGACCAGACCTTCCCTCCACACCAAGTCAACCTTCCATAATTTCGACCTCTTTCAAGCAACTTCAACTTGCCAACACCTTTCGGCAACTGGCAGATTCTGAAAACAATGAAACTTGGAAGACTTCGATCTCCCAATCCAGGACATGAAACAGAGAGAGAGGCACCAAAATTTCAATTTTTCCTTTCTCCTTATACTCCCCCAAACTCGCACTTATTTCGGCTTCCCAACAACAGACTTTGCATTTTTCCCAGCTAGAGAGATATCGAACTTCTTGTGAGAGATTGATGCTCCAAATGACTTTGACTAGCTTGTATTTATAGACTTCTTGTGGGTTGAATTAGGGTCCTTAGGCCGACTTGATCTCTCTTCTAGGCCGACTTGGTGTGGAGGATACTTAAATCATATTTGACTCAATACTTAACCTTTTTACATAATTCAAAAGCCCAAGAAGGGCCTCTTTAAAAGTAAAATGACTTTATTGACTCAAAATAAATCCTAGAGGTCCTCAATGGGGACTTTTACCTAAAACAAGGTGACCCAAGCATGAAACCCATTCTTTAATAAGTCACAATAATAATAATAATAATAATTTTCTTTATTCTTTTGATAAGTACATTACATGATGAAGCAAATACATTAAATGAAGACCGAACCTAGTTACAATTTCCAATAGGCCTTACGTGGTGAATAATAACCCTCAAACCCAAAACCCTTTAAAACACCATCCACACAACTCTTTGGGGTTTCGAGCTTCCCAGCTTCTGAGGTGGCCCCTTTTGGCCGCCTTCCCTTGCCTAATGGATTCGGGGAACAAAGAAATATTTGTCACCATCTCTCAACAAAACCTTGAAGCCGATTTTCCCACTAAGTCCCTGAAACTAATTTAAATTATCTTCTATGCTTCCCTCTCATTCTGACCAATTGTGTGAAGGGAATCTATCTCCACCAACCAAGAGCCTCCTTTGACTAAGCTTTTTACTGTTTAGGGGATAAGGTTAGCCTAACTTCTTCTATAAGCTCATCGCCTCCTTCCTCGAGATTCCCTTCCTATTCCCACCATGACTTGGTCAAAGACTCTTGAATCTACATCGCACAGTGTCTTGGACGAAGAGCTCGACAACCTTCCCGATTACAAGCTTCGTTTTTGCACAGGCTTCTCTGATATAACCTTGTCGAGTATGGCTCCTTCTCAGGAGTCAGGTAGACCCGCAGATGTGCTTCACAGTTCACAATGGTACCCTTGGTTTCATACGGTGATTTATGACATTATCCCTCTTGAGCTTGAGTGATGAATTCTCCAACGAGTTCCTGGCCTATGATTCTTCCCATCCCACGGGGACTAAATTCCACTCTGGGAGGCATAGGCGCTCCTACATGGATTACCTACCACGGACTTGGCGCAGACTCTGGAGAGGTTCCTACCTTGATTGCCACACGCCAACGATTCCAGACCCTGTGTCGGGCCTGCAAATAGCTCCATGTCGATACAGAGAGCCATCAGGTTCCTCGACTGTCATCTTAAAATGCCAAAAACAACAATCCCTCCTACCAAAAATGCAAGGCTGAAGTACATTCATGTAACACTGGTGACTCGACTGATACCAGGGAAAACTCCCTTTGACATTAAGGCAGTGCTCATTGTGAAACATAACAACTTGTAATGTGAAAACGAATAACTCACAAGCGAGTACAAACACTGTTATATATAGGGCCTTTCATGTAATATTATATTAATCAAAAGGGTCTCAGAGCCCACTATTCTTCAAGTGTTAATCCAAGCTCTCATGGCACGCCCATGATTTGTAACGTGTTCTGTCTTTTTCTTAATGAGTTATTTATATGTTGTTTCTCACACAACTAAGCATATGCATGAATCTAGACTTGGTGCAACATTATGGCCTAGTATTCATTACCATGTGATTTATTATGCCTTTTATGTGCTAGATATTCCATGCCTACAATTAGAAATTGTTACACATATTTCACTTTTAGATTTCTCACACATATATTCATGTATTCAACACATACACATACATGTATACAAATCACATTAACATATTCCCATGAGGAATGTATCAGATATGCGAGTTTCAACAGTGCAATGCAGTCCCTAAGTTCAAAACCATTATCCATAACACAATAACATGATTCATTGAGAGTTAGATAGTATACACAATTACTTATCTTAGAACATGCAAGGAAACTAAGTTTGGGACAAGTTCTCTCCACCCAACCATAGATAGTTGTAGTCACACTTACTTAGAGTCGTCACCCCCGATCCAAATTCCAGAGTCTGGGGGGTTTGCTTGCTTCGAGGACTAGCACACCAATCTGCCACTGATTTCTAGATTCCAGAGGACTTCCTTCCTCAATCCCACCAACTAACAGCTTCTTACTTGGTTGAAAACAGGAGTCTGTAGATGCCCAACCTCACCCCCAAGTGCTCACATAGTTATTCACCCCCTTCTAGGGAGTCCAAAATTCACTGTACCATCACGGAGGTAACCACTAGTCTTCATTCTAGTCTTCCTCCGCTTTAGCTTTAGGATGACATCTACACAAGTTGTTACAGGGCTCTATATTATGTTATGTCAACCCACAGCCTCAAGGGGACTCAAGTTGTTACAGGGATTCAGAGATTCCATCCCAACCCACAACTTTGAGGGACCCAAAATGCTACAAGGCTCCAGAGACCTATGTCTCAACCCACAGCCTCCAGATACCCAAGGTGTTATAGGGCTCTAGGGATTCTATCTCAACCCACAACCTCTAAGGACCTAAAGATGTTATAGGGGTCTACAGACTAGCATTAACTCAACCCACAACCCCAAGGGATCAAGAGCCAGTCCCCTTATTTTGTCCTTTTCTATTCAGTGTTGCCTATGGGAAGCTTGTGTTGAATCTCACCTCATCCGTCTCTCTATTTTCCCTCTTTTTTTTCTTCTTCTAAATATCTCCTCTCTCTCTCTCTTTTCGCGTCCAACCTTTTCTTGGTCTTCTCCTCGGTCGCCATTATTGTTGCGTCCTTCCTAACCTGCAACGTGCAATCCCTTCAAAAATGCTTGTCCTTTCTTTCTTGTCGTTGTTTCTCAATCAACATGGGCCTGCATACCTCCTCTTGCATCTCATTTAATTTCAAGAGCTCCCTTTTCTTCAGTTCCTGCACCAGCAATCCTTTAATGGTTGTCTTGCATTTCAAGTTTCTCCTTTGCACAAGAAAAATTCTATCTAAAGCACCAACCTATACATGATATAAAGAAATGAATTGTAGCAACATCTAGAACAAAAAGGCTGCAACATTCATTAATAATTACAAAGACAAGTGTTGTCACGAAAAAAGCATTCACACTAATTTACAAGAAATATTGAGCATCCACAATAGCACGGTTCACATTTAGATGTTTATTACCATAATGTATATGTTTGTTATCATGGTGAAGCCACCCACACAAATTTTGTGGTAATTTTAAATGGCTGAAGTTATGGTGGCATAGCTTTCATTATTATTATTTATTTTACTTGTACTTAAGACTCAAAATGATGAAAAAGATTTGGTAATACATGTGATAAGTTCAACACCCTTGGTATTACTATATACGGTATATAGCATACTTATAAATTCCTTTAATGTCAAAGCTAACTCATAAAATGATAACAAATACATCGAAAAAAAATTGCTAGAATGAATTGGAATGGATTATGCACTTTAGGGATTTTATTTTGAGTATATGCTATTATCCATTTATATTACTACTATTTAATTTTAGTTTATGTAGAATATTTTATGTTGTCTGCATCAAAATATATTCTAAATATAACACAATTACTAAACATAAACCAACACAAATAATATAAAAAACAACTTATAAATATAACAAGATATTAAAACATTTATTGCTGTATTGATATGAAAACATAACAATCCCCTGGCTTAGGGCAATTCCCAAAGAAATGAATAGCATCATAACCACTTTTTCTCTTTGCATTCATCGCTGCAGTTCCATGGACAATGAGGTAGAAAGGAGAAACTTGAAGCACTGCTGTTTCTGGATCAAAATTTAGTTGGCATACTTCTTTTTGAGTCTCCCAATTTATCACAGTTCTTCCTTCCGAACCAAATTTATGTTTTTTAATAGCAAAGATTTAGAGAGTACAATTATGCTTTGATCTCAATGGGAATTTTTGTGGCGGACTCTTAAATCAACTCAAACCATGGGGAGGCAATGAAGGGTGTCACCAAAGCAATGAGGCAAATGAACAGGCAGATGAATTTACCAGCATTGCAGAACATAATGCAAAAAATTGAGAGACAAAATGAACGGATGGAAATGGCTACAGAGGTTATGGGTGTTGATGATACTTCAATGTGTGAAAAATATTGTAGATACATAAATATAAAGAGAGTGACCCACCTTGATGTTCATGCAAGGTAATTTTAAATCTCCTTTTACTCCATCTCATGCCATTGATTCCTTTTCTTTTCTTCCGTTGGATAAAACTTTAACCACACTCCTCCCATTATTCTCGCAATCAAGAAATCCTGGAGCCTCCCACTGGATGCCAGAACTCTTCAAAGTGGAGTCGTTGTTGTCCATATCTGTGAAGGGCAGCATAAGACATCATGTTATTGAACTTGCAGCGCCAGCAATAGCAACAGCAACAACAACAGCAACCTTCTTGAACAGCAACAACAACAGCAACCTTCTTGAACAACAACAACAACAACAACAACCTTGTTGTTGTTGTCAGCGCCAGCAACAGCAACAACAACAACAACCTTCTTGATGTTGTTCTTCCACAGCCGCAGCCCCAGAAACAACAACAGCAACAGCAACCTCAACCTCCTTGATGTTCTTCCGGTGTAGCCGTTGGATAAAATTTTAACTACACTCCTCCCATTATTCTCACAATCATGAAATCCTGAAGCCTCCCACTGGACGCCAGAACTGTTCAAATTCATTCCACTTTGGTGGAGTGGAGTCGTTGTTGTCCATATCTGTGAAGGGGGGCAGCATAAGACATCATGTTGTTGAACTTTTAATTAATTCAATAGAAAAACGTAATTAATTCAAGAGGGCATTGCATAAAGGAGTTGTCTATAATGCGACTTTTTGGAGATTCCGGTGACGGAATCCGGTGAAAGAAATGGGGTTAAATCTTGATTTTTATCAGTTAAAATGGTTTTTTAACTGCATATTTGGATTCAGCGCCGTGAAAAACCCCTGGGAGACATTGATTGTGCATAAACTAGCTATCAAACTTGGGATTCCAATGAATTGCTGCCGGATTTTGACCAGAAAAATCCGCCGGAAAGGCTTTCAAAAAGTCGCATTAAAGACTACTGCTGGCATAAAAATGTATTGGAAACTGTTGTGCCTTGCAAAACAACCCCCCATTTCATCTTTATTATTATTCACAAGACCACTAAAATATGAAATGGGTCCCTTTCAAAATAAAATTGATGTCAATAATCCTTGCTTTATAAAAGTCCGATAAGTCCAAGGAAAGCAATATCTCTTTAAAACATTGGAGATAAAGCAAATATGTATGCGTCAAGCAAACAAAAGGCTTCCCCCGACCCGATAAAGCTATCGGCGATATCGGCCATCGACATTCCCTTGTGCATCACCATCACGCGCATCGGCCATGCCCCGACCCGATAAAGCTATCGGCGATATCGGCGATCGGCCATTTTCTTGAGCACCATTATCATGCCTATTGATAAAGTCCCGACCCGATAAAGCTATCGGCGATATCGGTGATCAGCGGTTCCCTTCGTATATCAAGTATTGCTCATAGACATTTCCCCGACCCGATATTGGCAATCGGCGATCGGTGGTTTCTCTTGCCAAAACTTTAATGCACATAAGCCTTTCCCCGATCCGATATCGGCGATCGGCGATCGGCAGCATTCGAAACATTGTTAAAACTATCCTTGCACCCCTCCCCGATCCGATAAGATAAGGCACAGTTCTCCAAGAAAAGCCGTTAGAATGATTGGAAAGCTCGAGTTAATGACAATTAAGGCATAATCATTCCCGCTCGGCCGCCGGTATGCCCATTGCATCATTTAAAAGATCTTTAGGCGAATATTGCACTAATGAGCATTTATAAGGTGGCAGGTCCTATACGGC
>APFE030453829.1:3398-13440 GCA_000404065.3 Pinus taeda | reverse complement strand
CCCCCCCCCCTCTCAGTATTATTTCCAACACCTCCTTTACATGTACTACCTCTGCTGCAAGTCTACAGAGAACATGACCCTTTACAATGTGAACTGGCTTGATGTCAAGATCATATTCTTGCAAGCTTGTTATCTAGTTCACATGTCGTTCACCCAACTCTAGTTGTACAAGCAGTGAGAAGACTGTTGGGTGAGGCACATAAAATATGCAATGGTTTTTTAGCAAGTAGGGTCTAAAATGTTTCACCACCTTGTATACTGCATATGCTTGTTTTTCAATAGTGGGGTAGTTGATCTCAGGTCCCTGCATGCTTGCGCTCATGAAGGAGATGGGATGTTTTCCATTCATCTCATGCTTCTGAGTGAGTACTGCAGTGAGCGAGTCATTGAAGGCGAAGGTGTATAGTAGGAATTCTTTGTTGAAATATGGGATGTAGAGTGTAGGTTCTTCTACAATAGCCTGCCTAATACACGTGAATGTGTACTTTTCCCTTTTTCCCCTGCTGTAAACCACATCCTTATTGATCATGGCTTGCATTGGTTTGACTATCTGCGCATAATCCAAGATGAACTTCCGGAGGAAGTTTATCTTTCCTAAGAAGGACTGCATTGCTTTCTTGTTGGTTGGGTGAGGGATCTGTGCGATAGTCTAGACCTAGTCTGGATAATTCTTGATCCCGCTCTTGGTGGCAATGTGCTGAAGGAGGTTCCCCTCAGACATTGCAAATATGCTCTTTTCTGGATTGAAGGAAATCGCGTATTTCTGGCATCTCTCAAACAAATTCTTCACATGGCATATGTCATCTTCTCATTTTCTGTAGCACACAATAAAATCATCGAGGCACACCACTATTCTCTACCTGATCAGTCTATGGAAGGTGATGTCCATGGTGCGCTGAAAGTTCGCGCCTACGTTCACAAGCTCGAAAGGAATTCTTTTGTATGCGAACATACCTCACTTGCTATAAAAGGTAGTTTTGAGTCTATCAAGTTCAACTACTAGAAATTGATTAAATCCTGAGAGCTTGTCAAGTAAAGAAAACATATGTGCCCTAGATACTATTTGTAGAATGTGCTCCATAGATGGCACAAGGTAGTTGTCTCTGTGCGAGGCGCGGTTCAAGTTTTGGAAATCAACACAGAGGTGGATTTCCATAGACTTCTTTCGTACAGGAACAAGGCTTGAAACCCAAGTAGAATGACGAACTTTGTATATGATCTGTGCATCCAAAAACTTGGTTAGCTCTTTCTATATGAGGTTTTCAAGTGACGGATGTACTTTCCTCAACTTCTGCTGATATGGCTTGACCGCTTCTTTTATCGGAATGATATGTTGGATTATTCATGTGTCCTATGTTTTTTGATCATCATATGTCCATGCAAACACATCCCAATACTATTTGAACAAGTAGACAAAGGCTTTTCACTCCTGTTATGTGAAACACATACCTAGATTGAAAAACTTTAGATCTTGTTATGTTCCCAAGTTGGTCAGTTCATGCATCATGGTAGAGTTGTGGGTTTTTTTGTTCCTTGGCCCCTGAAAATGTTCTTCCAAGTCATCATGATTTTCCAAGGATTCCATAACTTTGGGAATGAGGTGGCCTTTCTTGATATCTATCCCAACTTGCAAAGATTACTCATGGTCGTCTTCGTCTATCATTTCATCCTTGAAGGTGTCAGTGTTGGCCATGAAATGCAGTATCTGTTGATCATCATCAAACATGTGTAAATTATTTATGTTATCTAAGATAGTTGGTCTATACAAAATTTTGATGGTATATCTATCCATAAATGGTGACATTCTAGAAGCTGCATTTGCCAAAGCATTGGCAGATGCATTACACATTCTTTGTACAAAAATGATATTGAATGCTTGGAAGTTAGAGATCAATCGCCATACCTCTTGCTGGAAACTTTTGAGATATGGTGATAAATAGTGAATGATGTTACGTACCTGTCGTTCCACTATTTCTGAATCACCTACCACTTAGAGTGTGACCATGTTGAAGCTAATGGCTTTCTGAAATCCCAACATGAGTGCTTTGTATTTAGCAACATTGTTCATGCACTCGAACTTCAAGTGAATCGATATCAGATGCTTCTTGTTGTTTGGGTCAATCAAGACAAACTTGTACCGTGAGGCATCCCATGTCTTTGATCCATCGAAGTAAATGGTCCATAAATAATCTATACACAAACCATTTGATGTGCTTGCACTACTGCTACTACTGTTGCTATTACTACTGTTACTACTGTTACAATGTATTGTATATGTTTCATTTCCATCTGTTGGGCAAGGAAGGAGACCCAACTGTGTGTCTTGTGGGGTTGGGGTAGTGCAAGATAACACCCCAACATTGTTTCCAAGAGGAAGTTGCAAAACATGAGCTTTGCGAAGGCCAACGGTTCATTTTCACCATTGATGGGAGTGACATTGTTCCTCATATATCTCTCAGATAACACCCAAATTTGATTGTTCTTGCCCTTGTACGGAAGCCACAAGTGCAATCAATCTATAGCAAAGTATCCGTTCAATTTGCTGGACTAGTCTCTACTGAGGATTAAGCCATATGCTTCTAGTATGTCCACAACAACAATGTTTATGCACTGGTGAACTCGGCCGTTGTGAGATAGTCTGATGATCACATTGCACAGTTCACCAATCACTGGTACAAATGTTCGATAAAGTTGGAAGATATTAGCATATGTCTTGCTCCATTGCACAATGATATTTTTAGCGATGGAGAGTGGCATGATGTTGGTTGTCGTGCTAGAATCAGCCAAACAGTTGTGAACATTAGATTTGAATAACTCGAATGAAAGAAAGAATGGAGGGAAAACTGAGTTTTCTTCTTCCATCTGGGCTGTGTTTAGCACAGTTGTGAGCGATCTGAGAGATGTGCTTGCTCCCTTGGTGGTAGAGGTTGTGATGTCTGTAGATGACTGCCCAAGTACATAAAAAGAAAATGTCTCTCTGCCTCTGAATCTTAGAAAATGTGAAAAAAATTATGTTTGCATGAGTTTTCTTCATGTCTTGCACAATGTTGTAATACAGAGGGGGTAGACTCAATGAGATGTCTGGGGTAAGACTGATGTTCATGTTATCTAGTGGAGTGCTCTACAGCTTGCTTCTCATGGATGTACCCTTGTACGATGCTATCTTCCTAGGATTTATTTGCATTTTATTCTTTTGGATGGCTGGTGGATCAACCCTCCTCAATAGTTCAAGATTTTGTTTCATTTCCCCAATTGTAGGGGAAGCCCCTTTACTTCTGAGATTGTAACACTCATTTTCCTTTTGGGGCTACTTCTCAGTGTTCATCTTCTATGTTGTTTGTGTGCACTTATACATGTTAATCACTGGCCTAGTGATTAAGGTCTAACCAAGTGCAGCATCATCATCATCATTCGTGTCTCCCGATTGTCTCTTTGAATTGCTCGACATGTTTGTCATTTGTTCTCATACGAAGCTTGCAAATCTTTTTGAGTCTGAACAAGACCCTTTCGAGTGCACGTCTTCATGAAATGAACAAAATTTGTTGTTCACGCAATCATCGAACTGGAACATAGAGTTGGAGCTCTCTGCAGTTTTGTTTGTGAAGTGTTTGTTACCTAATGACATGCTTCCTTGTCTTTGTCTTGGTAGTCAGTTGCTCTCAGATGTGTCCATTGTTCGTTGTTTAAGCTCAGACACTTTTGTGGTCAAGGTCTTGACAAGGCGAGTAAGGGTTTCAATATCACTTGTTTCCCTATCCTTACCCTTACTGTCACAGCTTGTGGCTTCTTTATCACCTCCCTAGAGTCCTTTGTTGGTTCATCATCCATGATAACTCCAAACGTGCCCAGGTCCATTTCAACAGTGATTGCCTCTTCACGGTTTTCCAAGAGTGTTGGTTTTACATCTTGCTTAATGTACTGCACAATGCTAGTTGGGGGTGCAGATGTGTAGTAATCGACGAGGATGGAGACATGAGTTTTTGTGTCCACTACAAACTTATTCAATATACAGAGAAACCTCTGATTGAAATCTTTTACCCTTTATTTTCACACCACCTTGAGGCTTCCCAATTCTTTAAGTAACATGGCTAGGGTCTTGTCATTAGAAAAATTTTCTAGAAATATACGTTTGAACATACCCCAGTTCTGTATGCATTTGATAGGAAGGTTGTGATACCATGTAGCTGTGTGACCATCCAAGGTACATGGGAATAGTCTACATGCAATGTAATCGTAGCGTACCTCAAGAGTCTACAGCTGTAGGTAGAAGTTGTCTAAGTAATCTTCTGCCTTCACTGTGTTGTCAGGGTCAAACTTTGTGATCATCCTCTCCGAGAACTTTGGCATCTTGTGCAAAGCACCCGAGAGGGCCAATGGCCCTTGAGTCATCCATTCTAGGTTTTGGTTAGCCATATCTTCTTTCTTTTTGTCCTCCTCCTCTTCTTCGGAATTTGATAGTTTCGGCTTTAAGTCTGCTGGTTCGTGTCCACCTCCACCTCCTCTGCTGCCTTCCCCTCTGGCTCTTGTACTAGATTCTAAGCCCAAGATCGTGAGGGTGTCTTGTTCTCCCTATTGGAAGGCCAGAGGTTCCTCTCCATCTTCAATAGCTTTTGCCAAACCTTCAAGTGTGGAAAGAATTTCTTCTTCCACTGATGATACAACAACCCTTGTGGGAGTGTTTTTTGGCTTTCTTGATGCATATGGAAGATGTTGGATTCCTGGGATCAGTCTGACTGCTGTCAGGAACTAACAGGTGATGGGACTGATGGAGTGAAGGTGGTGATATGAAATTTTGTGTTTAGTCCTAGGAGGTGAGGAGTAACCAACTGTAGAGTCACGCGTAGTTGAGGGGCGCTGCAAGTTACTCCCTTGAATAGATGATTTATGAGTGGGTGTGAGAGGACATTTAGCCATAAACAACTAGTGTACCTCCTAGCGCCAAAAATGTTGATGGTGCTAGACCCACCATCATTCAGGGTATCTCCCTGATATGAAGTCCCAAGTAGACCTCACACTGTTCTGTGTAGGAGTCCCATCTCGTATGATGGCTTAGTTTCCATCATATTAAATTTTTTCCTTAGCTCTTCCTTTTTAGCATGAGAGAGTGGTGTGCTTTATCTTCAAACAATGAGGTTCATGTGCTTGGTGAAAGCTAGTGTTACTTGTGTCAAGGTTCTTTCATAATAGGGAGAGAGTCTGGGAGTGAGTCTTAGGTAGGATGGGAAGAAGTCGCAACTCTTTCAAAGACACACAACACAATAGGACATGCACAACTTCCAGAAGAGAAATCCCCATGAATGTGGCAGTCACAACACACAAAGGAAGATAGCACATAGACACCCATCAGGTAGTCCGCGCGAGTGCGATGGTCGTTATAGCAGGTTTCATGAAAGGTTATGTCTGATGTCTGGGAGGTAACGAACATGGCCAGTACAACGTTAACAACTTATAGAACACATTTTCATAAATATATATATTAAAACAACTAAATGAGTTTAATTGTTTAACACGGGTGAAAGAAACATGTATTACAAGTGTTCAAGATTAATTCTTAAAAGTAGTTAAAACACCTGTGAGAAAATGTGTTGGCCTATGAGTAGGCTTCTGAATTAAGAGAAAGTTTTAAGACACATCGATACATCATACATCACTAACCCCGTGGGCGGCACGTTGGAGCCACTACTAACTCCTCAAAGAAAATATTACAGACTCTCGAGGCTATGTGGGAGGAGCCAAGGTGAAACAAATCCTTTGCATGTACAAATGAGGGGGTATTTATACCCAAAGGTGAAATTGACCCTTGTGACTGTTCAACTTCGCTCATGACTGTTTGACTTCCATGAATTTTTAGATTACATGACTCTTCATACTACAAGTGGATTTCTTGAACTTCCACGTTACTTACATTGATTTACAATAGTATAGCCCACAATAATGATGTGGCCAACACGACTCATGACACAACTCGACATGACAATGATGGTATGTTCATGCTACCATTGGTGTGCATGTTGAGCTACAGTGTTTTTGAGTGATGGATGTCCTCTTAGTGTATCATAGCTTCCCCTATGCATGGAAAAGTGTCCAATGTCCTCGATGGTCATTGGGTTCGCTTGAAGTTGCATTTGCATGTTGCTCCTTTTCTTGTACTTTGGCATGCTTGACATGTTCATCCATTCGTGAAAATATATCTTCGCATGTTTTCTCATCTGTCCGTCTGTACATGTCATTCGTTCTTCTCTTCGCGAACACATCTTCACATGGTCATCCATTCACGAACACATCTCTTCACATGCATTGTTTGTTTGTCCATTTGCGAACATGTCCTTTTTCATGTACTCTCCTTATTCATCCCATTTTTTGTCGCGTCATGTTTTTTCATGTACCAGTATCTGCAGTCACTCATGACAAGACAACATCAAATCCATAAGCCTCCTAGTCTATCGTGTTGCATGGTAATTTGCTTTTGGATATAGGTGACTCGGAGAGAGGACAAGGCTGCAAAACTATGCGAGGCAAGTTTCAAGCTGGGATGTGACCTCTGGTCAATGCTGGTGAAAATTGTGCAGAGGTCTCTTGGGGACTGAGATGGACAATCCAAATCAGTAGTGACTATCTACGGGATTTGGATCTGCTGGAGGGAAAATCTGTACAATTTCTAGAGGGAACCGGTTCGGGTAGCAAAAACTGCATAATTCCTAGAGGGAGGGCACTATGGGCTTTAGGATACTTGGTAGCAAAAATTGTGCAATTCCTGGAGGGAGCTAGCAGCACGCTGTGGGGTTTGCTAGATACAAAAACTATGCAATTGCTGGGAGGCTAACCTACTCAACACCTCTGCACAATTTCTAAGCTAAGAGGGATGTTGGGTTGCTGAGGGGTTTGCTTGGAAATCTACACAGTTTTCTGGGTGAGCACTCAGCCAGTTGTCTGGGTGATTGGCTGGAAAAACTACGTAAGTCTTGAGGGGTGATAGGGATGAACATTTGTTGTCTGTCAGGCTTGTCTATGTAATTTTATTAGTCATCGAAGTAGGCAAGGTCTACAACTTCTGCACAATTTTTTAGGGGAGTGAGTCCCGGGGACGCTGCCCAGTCAAACTCTCTAGTTGACCAATAAGAGTGTTGATTGATCAACTTGCGGGCAGTGCAGAATGAAAAGGCTTGTTGGACACTTCTATGCTGTTCTAGGTGATGCTTGGTCAAGTGGATTACAGGGTGAAGGTCTGACTATTAGAGGGTGATCCTGTCATCAAAACTTCAGCAAAATAACTAAGAGTGTGAGTGAGTTAATTTGTGCATACATGAATTTTGCAAACACACACTCAACATAACTTGACGACAAGATGCCTCAAACTATCAATACAACATATTCTCATCATGACTAACTAATGGTGCGAGAGATAAGCGTGACACATGTAATGGATCTTCGAATGACCATGATGACTCTTTTGTGACAGTGCATACAAGTTTGTGTGTGAGTGCGATGGTGTTTACATAGCGAATAGAACATGTACACATGAAGCAAAAACCTTGTGCACGACCATAACATGGTTGCAAGGATGACATTCTAAACATCATGCAAAATTTGTCCATTGAACAGTCAGGCAAAGAGGATGCAAAGTCTCACATGAGCCCATGGGGTGAGCCCGAGTGCTTGCAAACATCAAGTAAAAAGTCAAGGGAGTCTCCAAAATTGGATGCAGGCCAAAATTTTCTAGGGTGTTGTAGCCACTACAACAAATTCCAAACATAATGGTCATAGATTTCTTTATTGAAAAGAAAAACTAGAAATGGATATAACTAAAAAGAAATAATAAGTGGGAAAGCAAAGTAATAGTTGAACCATGATGAAGTTGGAAATAAGATTGTGTGGCAATCCTCATTAAAATAATATGCAACTGAAAGAGACCCCAACAGAAATATTGAATGGGAACATAGATCTCCCATTTTCGACTAATTACTTTTTAGCTATTAACATCCCTTATTATTGAAAACAAATGAGAAATATGTTACCCTATATGTTATAAATAAACTAACTACTATATGAAACATTTATTTATTTATTTAGAATCCTTCTCTACTTGAGAAAAACAAATCCCTCTCCTCATGTATAGGAGTTTTTCTAATGCATAACAAGTATAAAAATTCATTTATACTTAAGTTTAGAATATAATCTTCAGTGAATACCTGAGTATGAAGAACCAACTTTTTTAATTATGATTTCAAGAAGTAAGGAAGAATGAAGGAGTGGTATGGCCTTACAATTGCTTGAAACCAACTTTCAAAAAAATCAAAATGCTCTTGGTTTACCTCCTTATTTGTCTCATTTAGCATATCCTCCTTTACCATGCCATGTAGATCTTCTGTATTACATGATTATCCTCTTGTGTGCTTAGATGATCTTTAGATAAGCATGTCAAAAATTCTTTAATCTCAGGTTCTAATGGTTTCTTTGAATTGGATGTGGTCCATGATTCTTTAGTTTCTTCAACAATATTGCAAGGGTGAAGCTCTTCCTGTGATTCATGGATTTTATGTTCTTCTATCACTTCTGGAAAGGTAGATAAGTTCTTGACTACTGTCAAGATTTGTTCTTCCTGAGAAGAAGATATCCTAGCTGCTACTAGAATTTGAGGGAGTTCTTCCAAACTATTGATCATCCTTAAATATTGTTTTCTTGGTTGTTAATCCTTGTCATGCTCATGGATTAGTGGATGGAATTCTTATTAAAAATCCTAAAGAAATATTAAGGAATCACACTTGAAACATAGGCAAGAAAACCAATCATGTGCTCAAAGTGCCACCATGCTACTAAGACCTTGATGTCACCAAGTTATCTATTCACACAAGTAAGGATTCTCTTTTTTCCATGAATGAATCTAAAGGAAAACACATTTGCAAAGAAAAATAAAGAAAAATGAGGCTTTAGATCCTACTTGTAATTTTATGCATATGAAAAAGAAACTAGAGAACTAATTAGAGAAAACCATACTTTGGAGAAACCCCATCATAGTGGAAACATGGCTCTTCACTCACTTCTTATAGTGTTCTCTCTACCCTTAGGTCGTCTTCAATATCACTCAAAAACCACAAAACCATTACCTATTACCGTTTACAACTCCTCGACAATGACACCAAAAACAATGTAAACTTTGAAACGAGAACCCATACTGTTACCCGTTTTGTAGAGATAGCAAAAAAGTGACTCGATTTCGAAAAAGTGTTATGCAAAACACACATGTGTTTTTTAAAGCTTAGTTTTTGGCACTATAAATTTTTTTATGTACATTGTGTTTTATGATGGTAGTGGTTTTTATGCTAATTTAAAAATGTGGTAATTCTGCACCAGACTCTTTTTTTAAAAGGTTTTTTTTTAAACTTCTTTTATTTTCTAATGTATGAAATACAAATAATTATTTTTTAAACTTAATAATTTTCGAAGTGGTCTTTTTCTTCATATTTTCTTGTTTTTATTTTAATTTTATTTTTTTTGTAATGAGGTTTTTATTGTTTCGCATATTTAGAAAAGAAGGTTGATATTTTGAATTTTCAATATTCTACATATTTATACATTGTTAATTAATTTTTCAATCCACAAGAAATAATTGTTTCTAAAAAACAATATTTTCTAACAATTGACATAAAAAATCCATTTTTAACATAAATATAATTAAAAAACTACACGTTTTGATAATTTTTTACTACAATTGACATGCGAAAATCACAATTTTAATACGAAAATTTAAACTAAAAATAGTTAAATAATAGTTTTTTTATGAATTTCATATCAAAAAAATAATAATAATCACTTTTTTTCAAAAAATAATGGTTAACTTAAAAATTAATGCAAAAATCACATATTGCAAATATTCAATGCATAACAACCTCAATTGAATGTATATTCTTCTCATAAAATGTCAAAGTCAAAACATTGCAAGTATAACTACTTAATAGTTACAAAAAATGAGCTTGATTTCCAGGCATAAATTAAATTTAATCAATAATGTCATGTAATCCAAACTCTTCGTCCTCTAGAGTTT
>APFE030453828.1:3175-15918 GCA_000404065.3 Pinus taeda | reverse complement strand
TCAGCGAAAATTTTCAACCCTCTTTCACTCATATGCCCCAATCTTTGATGCCATAAGTGAATGGAGTTACTGTCATGTTCAGACACAGTAGACACAAAATCTGACCCTTTACCTCCATCTAACTGAAATAGATTTCCTACTTTCTTAGCTTTCATAACTAGTAAGATGTCTTTGTAAATTTTCATTACTCCACCTTGAATTACAGTTTTATATCCATTTGAATCAAGTGCTCCTAATGAAATCATTTTTTTCCTTAAATCTGGTACATGCCTCACATCAGTTAATATTCTAGTTGTCCCATCAAACATTTGTATTTGTATGCTCCCAATCCCCACAATATTACATGTTACATCATTAACCATGTACACAACTCCATCATTAATTGATTTATATGTCTTAAACCATTCTTTATGGATACACATGCGGTTTGATGCACTGGAATCTAACAACCAATGTTGATCATGATTTGACACATTAACTGATAATACTTCATCACTCATACCTGAACCAGATGTCAAACCTGTATCTGTTGTATTTGCCTCCTTCTTCTCTGTCGAAGAATCTGCTTTTGAAGTTTGTTGTTGTCGCTTCTGGCAATCCTTCTTTAAATGCCCTGATTTGCCACAAAACCAACACTTTAGCTTACTCTTCTTCCCTTTCAACTTTGAATGTGAGTCGCTTGGTTTCCTGGGGCATCTTTCTTTCGAACGACCTCTAACCATCATAGCTTCTGATGTAGAGGTTTCAGAATGCGACTTCCTCCTTCTTTCTTTCGATAATAAGGATGCAACTACATCATCAAACTCAATAGTTTCTGATGAACTAAGACTTATAGAAGTAACAAAATGATCCCATGACTCGGGCAACGAGCACAATAAAGTAATAGCTTTATCCTCGGATGGAATTTTTACTTCTATACTTTGTAATTGCACAAGAAGAGTATTAAAAGCATTTAAATGATCAACAATCGATGTACCTTCCTTCATTCGCAAACCATACAACTGTCGCTTCAGGAGAATCCTATTGGTTAAGGATTTGGTCATGTATAGTTTCTCTAATTTTGTCCACAAACCAGCCGCTGTTGTCTCCGACATAATATTAAACAGGACATCATCAGCTAGACACAGTCGAATAACACTTATCGCTCTTTCATCCATCTCGGCCCACTCATTATCTATGATGTTGTAAGGCTATTTGGATTTGCCCAAAAACGCCTTTGCCATGCCACGTTGGACAAGCAAATCATGCATCTTCACCTTCCAGATCTCGAAATTATTCTTTCCATTAAACTTATCAATTTCAAACCGGGCACTTTGAGTTTTCCCCATCTTGTATCAGCAAAAAACACAATAATCTCCAAAAAACCAACTTTAAATAAATGAGGTTTGTGTTTAAAAAAAAATGCCTTTGCCTTTAAAAACAAGCAAATATATGCCCTTTGTACTTCACATACAAATTTCTGCCATATGCCTTTGCTTTAAACAAAAAGCAATTTTATTTTTTTTACTGTGTGAATTACAATACATAAAAAAAACTGAGTATTAAATTCCCAATTCTGCAATTTGTGACAAATATATATCACTTAGACTTTGGTTGACTCTCTGCGCACATAGTGAATACACCAATTGTGCTCGCATATCTGCATATTGAATACTTTGGTTGAGTAACTATGCGCATAAAGCTAGAATGCATGATTTTTAATTCCACACGACTTTCTTTTCCGCCCGTCCATCTGCTAATTGCTTTTAACAGAAATTAAATTCCACGCATATTCTTCCTTTCGTCCACTAAAAAAAAAGGTTTTTCAATATACATGAACAGGCTCTTGTTTATGGTAATCTGATGCGGAAGACTTAATTCGTCATCTGAAGCAATTTGACTAGAATAAATGTTTTAATTGAAACAGGATTACCAATGCAGTTTTACCAGCAGACAATCCCACAATACGCACCCGCACATGGCACGAACAACAAACAAAAACTTCACGCAGGTTTTACTTAAAACAATACGCACCAGCACTTAATTAAATACCAACGCACCAGCACTTATTGAATACGCACTGGCAACCTCCATGCAGCTGAACAGCATCACCAGCGCTCGACTCATCAATCATTCTGCGCCCAACAACTCTACGCATCAATCAACAAACACGCAGGTTGCCTCCACGTTGATTGACATATGCTGCCTGATCTACCACGACCTCCAACACAGGATCTGGTCTCCACACAGTAGATCAATACCTCAAGTGCCCAACGCATAACAAATCTGGCTCCAACTCCAATAGACGTGCCATGCTTGTTCAATACCGCCTGGTCGAACGCGTAGGCAATAGTTCCAACTTCCAACAGATTTGGACCTGCCACTCCTACGCTGCACCACTCCTCCAACGTGCTCTGATACCAATTGTTGGAGATCAGATGCACAGCTAATTAAATCAAAGACTCAGCAGATAAATCAAGCACATAAAGACACAACAATTAACGTGGTTCACCCAACCAATCTGGGTTACGTCCACACAACATAGGCATCAACAATTTTATTAATCAAACATGAGATTACATAATTAAATCCTCACAAACTCTCACCCTCATTGCAAACAATCCGAATGGTTCCCTGTTTTATAGCAAAGGGAATCTAACAACCTCTTTAACTCACTTTCATCAAATATAGGAGGCATTAATCATCTCCCAACAACCTGGAGCTAATCTAGGAACTAATTCCTATTGTTGTCATCTACTGAGATTTTGCCTATCTTATACAAAACAGAAAATCTCAACATTTTCTCCAGAATTTTGTTCGAGATAGGTTAACCCATCAAAAGAAGCAGAATCAAATTTACAATACACATCCCTGAGCTAGGGAGGGCATTCGTTTATGTACTCATTAAACATGGGCACATAAGCAGTTGTTATCCATTCCGCTTCTCCCAGATAAGACTCAAGGTATCGCAGTCACTGCATACAACCAATAAAATACATTAATGGTTAATGTCTCATTTAGGAAATATATATATATATATATATATTATATATATATATATATATATATATATATATAATTAATATATATATATATATATATATAATAATATATATTCTTCAAAAATACTTCGGCATTTTAATTTTGTTATTCCATGCCATATTAAGATTCACTCGGGTAAGTACAATGTAACCTAACATTCTGAAACAAATGCATACAGTATCTTCTTCTTTTTTTACGACTTCAGCTGCGAGTTCGTTCGCTTTATTGAAGAAAACTTGGATTGTAATTTTTATTTTTTACGCAAAGTCAACCATCAATGAAAGATTCCATCTAAAAAATGCTACAAACCGTAATAATAATGAAAATATATATATAATAGGAAGAAGCTTTCAGGAAATGATTTTTAAACTAAATACATTAAATAAGAAAAAATAATTTTATTTAATTAAAACAATTTTTCATATATATAGAAAATCATATTGAATCACAATGTTCTTCCTCACTTATAAATTAAAATAAATAAATAAGTTTCTATAACCATCTTTGAAATTAGAAAATAAAAACAATTATATTTAGTGAGTCACAAAGGATTTTGTCTATATATTTCAATAAAGTTTTGAGTCTCCCATTTAGGCGAATTGCAATACCATGGAAACTCCAGCATACTTCACCTAAGCAATAATAATGAAGTCAAATCTCATATAAACCATCAACACCATCCTGTTTTTAATTTAAGGTAAGACCTTCAAAATATGGTTAGTGCTTACCTCTTTGAGAAGGCTTTGATCCACGTCGGTCACTCCCTCGGGTCCAACTAAAACTTGATTTATATATTCTCTTGTGAACGCCTTTGCCTCTTCCATTAGTTTTTCTTGAGGGTTCTCAAAGGTTCTCCGGAAGTTGTTCCTCAGACGTTCGAGTTTGAAGATAAGTGTAGTAGGATTTCTTGAGAATTGAGAAGATGGCCTTTAATGGACTAAGGCTAGAGTATTCCTTGGAAGGAACCTCTAATTTTGTTGCATGGAAGGATTGCATGGACATAGTATTGGATGGTAATGGATTGAAGATAAAATAAATCAAAAAAGACGCTGCAAAACCTCAAGCATCTGATGCTCAAAACCTTTCTCAATGGAAGAAATATGTAGCCAAGGCAAGGAGAATCATGTTGGAGGGAGTATAGAATCATATTGTCTCAAATATCTACAAAAAACAAACTTCGATCGCAATGTAGAAAGCACTGACGTAGTTGTTTGAGAATAATAGTGAGCATAGGAAGTTGGCACTCAAGGATAAACTTTGAAGTATCAAGATGCAGAAGAGTGACACAATTTTTCAGTATCTCAACAAGTTTACACAATGTTGTGATGAACTTGACTAGGTTGTTGTTAATGTCCCTGAAGAAGACTTGGTAACCTTAGTCCTTCTGGGCCTTCCCAAGAGTTGGCATAGCTATCAAGATTCGGTGAATGGGAGCAAGAAACTATTGAGTTTGTAGCACTTATAGTTTGATTCGGTACATGAGGAAATAAGGTAGAATATTAGAGATGGGATTTCATCTAAGGGCGAGGATGGAGAAAAATTTTCATTGGATAGAAAGTAAAAGAGGTGACAAGAGGAGAAATCCCAGTGTAATCCAGAATCTAGTCAAGGGGGAATGGAGAAAGATTTGTCAAAAATTAAATTCTTGAATTGTCATGAATTTAGACACTATGCCACAAAATGTCCACACAGGAAGGTAGGAAAGAAGACCTCAGGAGGAGTAGCAGGTGAAGCCTTGGCTTCATAGTTCGAGGTTGAATTTACCCTCATTGCATTCATAGACATCACAGTGATGAGAAGCATGTGATACTTGGATTTAGGTGCATCATTCCACATGATAGATAATATATTTTTTTCAGTGACCTGGAGGAGAAATATTTTTAAATGCACATTGAGATGGGGGTTGATGGAAGGTATAGTGCGACTGAGATTGGTATAGTCTCTCCTCAGGCTCAAGAATGTTAGGTTCATTTCAGGTCTAAAGAAAAATCTCATCTCTGTTGCAGTTTTGGAAGGCCATGGTTATGACATGATATTTATCAAAGCAAAGGCATTCCTTAAACACATAGGTATGGGACAGGTGAAGTAGATCGGGGTTTGTGTGAAGGACCTGTACAATCTAGATGTGGAGGATTGTGTTGCATTGAGCACAAATGTGAAGAGGGTGCAGAGTCACAATGTTAGTGAACTTTGGCATAGAAAACATGGCCATTTGCATGATGGTGCTTTGAAGATTATGCAAAAGTTAACCACATGCCTCCCCAAAGTAGCACTTGAGCAACAAAATGTATGCAAAGGATGTACTTTGGGGAAGTACAGAAAATTCGCCTTCCATAATCGAGACATTAAAGTGCATGTAGTTCTATAAAGGATATATTTTGATGTCTATGGACCTTTCTCGACATCCTCCACTGCCAAGAAAAAATATTTTACATTTTTATTGATGACTTCTCATGGAAGTGTTGGATCTCTTCATGTGGAAGAAAGATCCAAGTTTGTACAATTGAAGGCCTCGATTGAGACATAAATGAGTAAGAAGGTGAAGGCTGTTAGTAGAGATAATGGAGGTGAGTATGTGTCGAATGAATTTAAAAATATGGGAAAAAAGGCATTTGACGAGAGTTGATAGAAACCCACAACCCATAGAAAAATGGGTGGATGAGAGGAAGAACCATAACATTGTGAGAGAAGTTAGGGTGATGTTGCATAATCAAGGCTTACCTATGCATTTGTGGTTCAATCCATGCAACACAATAGTCTATTTAAAGAATCAAAGTCCTCATCAGATTCTGGGCATGACTACACCATAAGAGGCTTTCTCTAGGAGAAATCTGGATGTGTCACACTTTAGGACTTTTTGGAGCCTCTGTTTACTACCGTGTCTCCGAAGAAGCAAGGAAGAAGCTAGATTCAACATCCCAATTGGGGGTGTTTATGGGTTGCACAGAAACTCCCCACAACTACGGTGTGTACTTTCCATCCCTTAGAATGATAGTTGTGAAAAGGGATGTAACATTTGATGAAGATAAGGCCATGCAATGCTCTCTTAAGAAGGAGATTTAGGTCCCAACAGGAGAGGAGGTTTTAGCTCCAAAGGAGGAACCTCAAGAAGTTGTGGAGTAACCACAAATTGATGAACAGAGAGTGGGGACAACCAATGAAGCATAACCATCAAGAGAAGGTAGGAAAATGACCAAGGAGTCTATGATAGCTATGTAGGATGTGAGGGATAATGTGGGTTCTCCTTCAAATCAGTGCAGGAAGAGAAGGTCACTAGATCGGTACACTCACTACATGGCTCTAATGACTAATCTTGTAGAAACTGAGGCATCCTCTTTCTAGGAAGTAGTAGAGAAACATATGTGGGTTTATGAATTGGTGAATGAATATGAATCCATTGTAAAGAACAGTGTTTTGTAAGTGCTCCCGACACCAACATATAAATTAGTTGTGGGTTTGAGATGGATCTTCGAGGTAAAGTATGCAACAAACAAAAGCATATAAAAGTACAAGGCCATATTTTTGGCCAAGGGGTACTCTCAAGTTTAGGGGATTGTCTATGAGGAGACCTTTTCCCCTGTACCAAGATATTCATCCAGCAGATCGATTCTTTCTTTGGCTGCATAGATGGGGTGGAAGATCCATGCGATGGATGTAAAAATAACATTCGTCAATGGAGTTATTCAAGAGGATGTGTATATTGAGAAACTAGAATTTTTTTATACTTGGCCAGGAGTCTCATGTGTGAATAATCAAGCGATTAGTGTACTGTCTCAAGCAAGCACACCATTCTTCGTACACCAAGATCGATAGTTACCTCACCAGTTTAGGCTTCACCAAAAGTGAAATAGATGTAAACCTCTATCATATTTTTGTAGAAGATAAATTTTTTATTATTTTCTTATATGTTGATGACTTGATTTTAACTCGTGATGAGCAATTGATCATATCTTTTAAGGAGAACCTGCAAGAGAGTTTGAAATGAAGGAAATGGGTCTCATGCACTACTTCCTTAGATTGGAAGTACGGTAAGGCGACGGGGAACTATTTTTCTCTCAAGGAAAATATGAAAATGAGATAATTCAAAGGTTTTGCATGGATAGTTGCAAACCATGGAGACATCTCTAGTAACCAACTTGAAGGAAGAGGATGCCATTTCAGGTGAGGAAGAGGATGCTACTATTTAGATGTAGTTGGTGGGTTCTGTTATCACTCCAAAATTTCCTTAGAAGTTGTTAGAGAATGAAATGTTCAGAGGTAACCACAAGCCAACTTTGGAGATTAGGATCTAGCCTTCCTAATTCTCAGAAAGGACTCTCTCTTTTTTATTTGAATTTGTTTTAGTTAATTGATTTTAAGCTAGTTATGATTGTACTTGGGTTTTGATTTGAATTTAGGTGGTGGGATCACTTACTTAGATGAATAGAGGGTTTCTTTTACCATTGGGCTATGGGCTCAAATGTCAGACAAACAGGATTGAATCAAGTTCTAAAAATAGTGTCTACTAGGCAAGATAGGTGAGTTGTTACAGATCTCAATGGCTAGATGGTGAAGTGGTTTCTAATTGAATCCAAGGAGAAATTAAGGGTTCCTTAGGCTGGATTATGAAGAGAATTACAAGAGAACAACTAGGATGGGAGACCAATTAAGGGTTCTCAAATCCGGATATCAGAGGAAAACATATAAGTGATTAACTGTGCAAAACATAGGGTACTTGAACAAATTCTGAGTTAAATTTCTAGTTAATTCGTCCAAATTTGGATAACATTTAATTTTATGAAACACATAAGAAAGTAACAAAATCAGACAAAGAAAATACTTCACTGTAATATCTCATCTGATGAACCCTGTAATGCAATCTTTTTATTACTTACTCAGTCCGTTGACTTGAAAATCGGTACAATAACCCTTAGGTTTAAGATCAAAATAATATACAAATGTATAGTAATCCACACTCAGTACTTCGATTTATGAAGTATTTATACAAAAATAATTTACAAATATCCCAAACTGTATTGGGAACTAATCTAGGAGAAAGAAATATCTTCATGCAAGAAGATAGAGACAACGATTGAATTGTTATTTGTTGTCCTTGTTCTTTAGGTTCTGTTGGCTTTGATCTTCTGCCCTGTAATCTGCTTTGTTGTTTGATCTTCACGTTGGATGTTCTATCTAATTTGACCTTTCATATGATACACTTTGACCTTACTGACCTGTCAATATCCTTTTACTATGCTCCTTTACTTTTTACTGTACATTTTATATTTTTACTGTATATTCCTACAGTAAATCATTGAGTTTTTCCCATGTCTCGGCATCTGGTAATTGGATATTGAGAATATTTCTGTATATCTCATCTTCCTTTGTATACTTGGAAAAAGTTGGCTTATTAACAAAAAGGTGTTTTACCTCATGCTGGAGGTAAAACAAATTTTCAAAAGTTTGATACAATACTTTTCCAGTTGGTATGCCCTTCATGGATGAGGTATCCTAATCTTTGGCCACTTCCCTGATCTTCTTATTATGAGCCTCATGTGTCATTAGCTTATCATTTATAGCTAAAAGATTTGGTAAGCCCCTTTGCCTCAAAACTTCAAACTTAACCATGAATCTGTCAATGGCTAGTTGCATGGTTTTGCACTTGTCCTCTATGTTCAAAATCAAATTCCTCTTGGTGAGGGCCTTTTTAAATTCCAAAATTGTACCTATTCTATCAAGTATCTCCAATTCTTGCAATTCATACTTGTTATTGGATTTGAGGAAGTGAATGATCCTTGCAGCTTCCTCTGGCATGTCTCCAAATTCTGCTTTAACCCTCTGAATGGATTCTGTAGCTTGCTTTATCAAATCAATTTGTTTAAAAATAACCTAGATGGATGGCCAAATATCATTGATAGATTCAATGATATTAGCCCATAGTTTCTCCTTAACCTGACCTAAAGGTTCCTTTAGTGTTAGTTCCTTCTCTAGGCTTTTGATTCTTTCAGTCATCCTTGTAGATTTCTGATGTTCTTCTTTGTGCATTATTTGGGTAAGTCTGTAATCTATCTCCAGGTTGGTCACTTTCTCCTTAAGGCTGTTCATATTAGTGGTCTAAATGGAAATTTCTTCCATCGCCTTGACCAACCTGTTTGCTTCATAACCTGTCGAGCCTGATGTAGTTGGTGTAGATGTTGGTAGTGTTGTGGCCATTGGAGCAGTCGAGGACAATGATGCTACCAAGGTAGAAGGCATAGCAGTGGTAACTGTTGGGATGACAGTTGCAGGAGCATCATCAAGACTAGCTTGTTTGAGTTGAATCAAGCTATCTAATTATTTCACCATCTCCTTTAACTAATCGTTCAACTGTAGCACTAGGTCCATCATCTCTTCATGATTAGTTTGACTCTCCAGGACCTCCTTTGCGTGTGGGTGTTGTAAATGAGGCAACTTAAGTTGTTTCTTGAGAGCTGATATGTCCTCATTATTCTTTTTTATCAACATTTCAGCAGCCTTAATGTCACTTGGATCATGGTCGATTTCAATGACCAAGTCCTCCAATGAATTTATCCTATTATCTCTAGCCTGTGAGGAAGCCTTCTCCAATTTGTACTGGGCTATCACATTATCTAATGAATCCAACAGCTTGTGCGTAGCCATGGCATTTCCTTTAAGGGTGGAGTAAATCATTTTTCCAACCTGTTTGTAGAACTATATTTGGTCAATGGGATGAACATCCCTAGCCATCACCTCAAAATTAGTCTTCTTATAGTCAGCCAAGGTCTTTGGTTGCTGCACAGTGGGCTGCAAAAATGACACCTGCATCTTTCCTTCTTTGATGTCAAAGGCTGACATCAATATGCTCTAGTTGGGTGGTGTATGTTTGAAGTATTGGGCATATGTCTCTGCCTTCAACTTCTCATTCCTCATCTTTATCTCTTTGAATCTATATTTTATGTCCTTTTCCCTTTCAGCTGGCCTGACAAAGGAAGAAATCTCAACACTTTGTTGTCTTTCTATCATTTGAGTGCTAGAGGTTGACGACTACTGTGTGTCACCTAATGTAGTTGTGTCTTTGCTCCTCCACCCCATTGTTTCTATGTCAATTATTTCCACTGATTCAATGTTCTCATCCTATTCAGATACCCGATTCAACTTGGGACTTTTCCTTAGCTCAAATAGCACATCTGTAGTCTCCATGGCAGAGTTGGATGCCTCTTCCTTGTTCCTTTTTTGATTCTTTTCTTCATTGGCTGGGGTCTGTAACATAGGATGAACATTCATTGGTTCTCCTAATTCTAGAACCTACAGGAAAGAGCTCTGGTCAAATTTCTTTTCAAGTTCAATCAGTGTTTTTTCAACATCCACAAATGTGTTGTCCATATCAATCATTGTGTTTTCCACCCTGTCATATTGGTTAGCAAACTATTTAATGTCAGGTCTTGGGTGGTGGATGTATGGTCCCAATTTGACCCTAAGTCTAATTTTATTTATAACCCCATGAGGGTCATACTACCACATGAAGATGTTGCTGAATTTCATCTGATGTAGTATTTTTTCGGTTTCTAGTCTAGCATCTTTGTTGTTGCAAATGAATGGGCCCAATTGGTTCTTCATCTTAAATTGGGTTTTCTTCCTATCAGATAGGAAGTTACCTCATCAGAGTTGATCATCTGTTTGAAGTACTCAAGTGAAAATATCCTCATAGGGAGGTATTTGGGCAACTTATAGGGGGCTAGCTAGCAGCCATAAACTCTAATCTTAGTGTGGCTCTTGTACAAGTACCAGTCTCCCACCTTGATGTTCTTAGCCAATTGTAGCACCCTTTTGATCTCTTAGCTAATCCTAGGTTGACTATTAAATGTCATCATGTTCATGAGAGGGTATACAAAGGAGTCTATGAAGTCTTTGTAGGTCAATGTTGTGGAAAATTTCTAGACCAAGGGTGTCCAGTAGACCACTGGTCTCTCCTTTCCCTTGGTGTCTAACTTCTAGATACTTACATGGAACTTATTTGTTTGGTGATACAAAAACATATAAAACAATAATGAAGAGTATTTGAAGACTCTTTTAGTGGGTAGTCTGGTGAATTGTTCATGCATTCTATCTGCAATGAACTGAGCATCATTGTACATGATAGCAAGAGGCTTGCTTGGGGTGAAAATGGACAAGAAGGCTAGATGACCTCAGCCACATGCTCTCTAAAGTGTATCCTAGGATGGATGAGAGCATGGTGATTATGTGTCTGCTAGTCTCTGAGAAAAAGGCAACAGCATAGGGTGGAGTATCTATAGGAGTATGGCGGTCTTCAATGATGAAAGTCTAGAAGATTTGCCTTATCTTAACTAGGTCTAGTGTGGTGTACAAGTCCAATAGGTCTCTAATGGATAGAGGTGTCTGATTAGGGCTAGGCTAGATTTGTAGCATTTGGTTGATGGACTCTGGTGTAATGGTAAATAACAACTACTGGTTTGGGGCAACAATAGCCCTTTTTCTAGGGATATAACAGGCATGAAAAAAATGTACTATATTAGGGAATGGGTGAACTTCTAGGAATGTGTATTAGGTAAATTGGAATCCCAAAGGTGGATGTCATCTGCATGGTTTATAAATCTATCCTTACTCCAATGGTGGAGCTTCAAAAGGTGGGCTAGAGTAGCAATGTCTTTTATTTGGAAATCGTTGTCTGCTAGTGCGAGATGGTCTATGTCCAGGTGAGGGGTTGACACAGGTCTCATGTCCAGAGAGGTTTGAGCAGCCATTTTTAGGGGGAAAGGTGTGAATTAGGCTTATATAGGTTGTAGAAGTGAAACTTTGAAAACTCTGATGGAGTAAAAGGGTAATTTGCAGTTTGAAAAATAGGGGTTCGGGTATTCGGATGGAAATACTCTCAAATTGAGAGAAAATTAATTAAATTAAATTAATTAATGTTTGAATTGAATTTATGTTTTCAAATTTGAAAGGGCCATTCTAGTTTGTTCTAAAAAATACATAGAATTGATGGTATAGTCTGCAAGCTAGTTTCAGTGGCAGCTATAGAGGGTATGGTTGCTTTAGTTGTGCACTAGATGGTTGAATTGGGCATCCAGAGCATGTTCAAAAGGTAATCAGTTCAAATTCGATTGCAGAGGCTCAAGGTGGCACAGGAAAGGTTAGGCAACATTCACAGTGAAAATAAGCTAAAAATGTCAAAATGGGCATCTTCAGTGTTTTAACTAGCAACATTTACAATTTGGCAGGGAATTCATAATGAAGAGTGGATAGTTTAGCTTTTGGAGGGGACGTAGTTTCAAGGGCCATCGCAACGCTTTTGGCCGTCAGGTGGTATTGCCCTGAGAGCACGCGATTTCAACTAGAGCTGCCGTGTAGCCGAAAGGTGCCCGAGCAAAACCGCGAATCTCACATTCTCTCAGGCTAGTAATGATCAGAAAGCGAATCAACATGATATGGATGCATGTCGTGAGTTTTGGGGGTGAAAGATCTAACGGTTGTCGCATGGTATAACTACACAGAGGGAATAGGGGTGGAGATTTGCGAGGCCTGGGGGATTAATTATAATTAATTGTAATTAATTAACGAATAAATTGGGGATTAGAATACAATGAGCAGGATTAATAAAGTGGGACCAAGGTTGAATGTGGTGGGGCTTACTTAACCACACCAATGGTGATGGGTTAAAAGGGTTTTTTGGAAAAATGTGAATTGGGGGAACTAATTGAATAATGGGTGGGGGCAGGGGTGGG
>APFE030453822.1:22832-66623 GCA_000404065.3 Pinus taeda | reverse complement strand
CGTATTGATCTTCAAATAGCAACCTCATTCCATTATGTGCCAATTTGATAGTTGATTTTAATTTTTTTTTGTTATAATGTATTGGGTCCAACCTTGGAATGTGTCAATATAATGGTTGGCCTTTACACTTTCATTAGAATGGGTCAGTTCACTTACATTGCCTGTCAATTTGATGATTGATTTTTAAATTTTTGTTGCAATGTGTCATGTTGTCTTAGGGTAAGATTTTAAAGTTATTATACTTTTAGCATTTGAAAAAAAAATTACTCTTCATATAATGACTCTTTTCATAATGCCATGGTTGAAACATGTTGAAAACTTAAATTTTTTTGTAGTCATGATCTTTGGTTTTAATTCCATCATTGAAAAATTGTAAAAAATTTAATGGTTTTCTGAGTCATGACATTTTATCATTAACATCCTTGTTAAAAAAATGTTGAAAATTACCTCAAAAAACAAAAGTAAATTATTACAACATCAACACTTTTTCTTTTCAGGTGTTTTTTCACCAAAAAAATTGGTTTTTACTACTTTCTATTACCATACTTAAAAAATGTTGAAAAAACGTTATTTCAACATTACATTTTTGTTGGAAATAATGCTTAATTAGTTATGTAAAATGCTGACAAAGTAGCCAGCAGATTTTGTGTTCACTGCAAAATTAAAGCAGCAGATTGTTAGGGTGGTCACTGCTGGAAAGTGCTGAAAATTAGCTGTAATGCCAGTAGATTTATTTCAGAGTTGATTTTAGTAATAGTTTTACTATATAAGAATGTAGTTAACAGTTGAATTAAATATATGATATTTACGGCATTTTTTAGCTCACACAGTCACTGTGTTTTTTAATTGTTTTATCTTTTTTTATGTGTATTTTTTTTCATAGTACTATTGGTTTCTCAATTGGCATAAAATAATTCATTTCATATTCTACAATTTTTCATTTTGAGATTGTTTTTCATGTTTTTTTTGAGGTTTTTGGGTAGAGTTCTCGTTCTGAGTTTACAATTCCTGTTTCAAAATTTACATAACCCAAAATATGCTAGGTGGAAGGGGAGGTAATGTCTCTCCATGAGAGCGGGACAAAAAAAGAAAGAGTGGAATGGTAGGATAAATGTTACCAAGGGTGTGACATAGCTGGTGCAGAAACTAACAAAGTCAATTTATTTGTGCATTTTCCAATGTGTCTTTTTGGAAGTCAACATCTTTGTCACTTTGCTGCATCTAAAGATGTTTGGCAAGAAGGTTATGAAAAGCCTAATTTCCATCACTAGAGCGCGTGTGTTCCTCAGTGTCACGCCCCCAATCTCTCTTATACTTTTTTTTTTCTATTGGAGGGTGCGGCACTATTGTGCACGCTGTTTTATTTAACAACGTTGCATGTAGACTACGCCTTCACAACACTTGTTTCGCTTTGCTGCACAAGTATTAACCGTATAACCGAATCTATTAATTCCTTAATTATAAATCCGTGTTCAATTATAATTTATCAATTCACAAATCGAATTATAAAGTTGTTCACCAACACTTAATAATGCACTACCAAAGTCACATAAGAACATTTGAACGCATAACTGTTGGGAGGGGCAACTCCCCAAGAGTCTACCCGGTATTTTTTTTATTAAACCGATTTACAATCTGTAACAATTCGTGTGTCGGCACTACGCCACGGCCACACTGTAGTTTTATGTTAACATGGCTCGTGTAACAGGTCTGCGACCCCACGGCCTATACAATAATATTACAGCGGATTAACAGTTCATACACCGACTATTTACAAAGGACTGCGCACTATGTGCGACCGCCAAGACCGGCGCAAACCATACAACCCACAGTTATGTCTTGAATGACAGCGAGCCCGCGGCCTTCGCTGCGCTGAGTTTACCCGAACCTGTGTTCAAGACCGACTCCTTTATCACGATGGCGCACTATCGCGCTACCTCGTAAGTCCGGTGTAACACACAAGCCCATTTATTCTTCTTCGTCCGACCTTCGTCTATCTCTTCGAACCACAGTCGCTACATCGAACTCGTGCCTCTTGTGTAGAGAAGACTTGTTGATCACTTTTCGATGATGCCTCCAAATGTCCCTTGGTTCGTTTTATTTATACGATCCTACACCATCTTGGAGAGGGGTGTCGGTGGTAAAGCCGACCCCTAATTTAGTGTAAAACACCCGCCTCTTGTCCAAGCCGACGTGTGTAATATTTGTTTTAATCCAACGTGGTAATTATCTTGGCGGGTCGGCCTTTGTTTACAAAGCCGACCAACGCCAAGTATAAGTCCATATGGCCATCGTGCTCCTCATACCGTGCGTCCATTCAACCACGGATCGTTCGCTTCAATGCTTCCTGCCTGTCGCTGTTTGCCCGTGATGAACAAACGGACTTAGTTCTGTCCGGTGCACATGTCGTTTCATGTCGCCCTCCTGCCGAACTGTCCTAACTGCTGTAGTTGTCGACCCGTCCGCTTGTGGAGCTGCGCGTTCATTGTGTCGTCCATCGAACTGTCCTAACTATTGTATCATCGACCCGTTCGTTGTATGGACTGTCGTTCGGTTCAATAGCCCGAACTGTTGAATGGGCGTGCGTCTTTCGCACCGCCCACAGCTCTTTGCCCGTGTGCCATGTTGGTGTGTCCCACACTACTTTGACTTAAGGACTTAGCGCTGTTTATTGTCGTCTCGACCCGTGTTGGAGATGCCTGCCCATCCCCCAACCGGTATGCTTTTTTTATGTGCCAAGTCTTGAACGGTTCGTCGGGTAGGAGGTCGTTCACCCATCGTGTGGGTCGCCCGCCCGTGTGCGGAGCGCTCGGTTCCTTAGGGCGTTACACTCAGCCTCGAGTGAGATAACATTACAGTAAACGCTCATTGGAATATCATGATCGAAGCACAGGGAATCTTCATCATAACCTGCAGCATGTGGAGGTCTGCCACAACCACGTATGCCGTTGCCCCACCTAACCTGCCCACATTCACGCACCACAAAGGAGGATGACAGAAGGATCAGAGCTGCAAAGGAAGTAACAATAGTTCTCCAAGAGGACGCTGAGGCATATATATATATATTATATTATATATATTATATATATATATATATATAATATTATAATTATATATATATTATATAAGGTTGCACAAGAAGGAGTGAGAAAATCTAGAAAATTCACTATCACCTTAAGAGAGGTACACAGATTAAATGAGGCAAGAGAGCTGTGGGGATTACACTATGGATATGAAACATTGTATGAGAAGACATAGGGATCTATGGGAGTTTTTACCAAAAGGGAAGAATTCTGGCATGGAGGGACCACTTATGGTGCTGGTGATTGGTAGCATTAAGTACAACTAGAACAACAACAATTAAACACCCTCATCAGGGAGTGGACCAATTTTATGTTGAGTATAGAGAATTACATATTTAATTTATATTGGTTTTCATTATTATTAAATCATATAAATAATGAAACGTATTTTTTCCTCACTGTATTACATTTTATTATTATTATTTAATTTAATATATATCCTATTTGTATTTTAAAAGGAAACATGCCTCTGCAACCATTACAATTACCGTTTTGATGAAAATTATTAGCTAATAATTTAAAAATATATACGACCTAACCGCAGAGCATACTCGACGTGCTCTAGGGCACCTCATCATACATTGGCGTGTTCGAAATTGTCTCTGCACATAATTTTGGGTACCTATAACTAATTCCTTACGCATAAGGGTGCCCATGATATATGATCTATTGGTTTAGAGCAAAAAAATAACCTTCTACTTATACTTAAACGAGTGTAGCGTGATTTTGCCAGTTCAGATATAGAAAAGAAATATACCAAAAAGCAAAGAAGAAAGCGATATTGAATGGAAGCCCACTAATCAATTTCAATTTCAAATTTGTGGCAAAGAATTTATCTGTAGATGATGTTGACCTGATTATGATATACCAAAAGGCACACACGTCGGTACAACAACATCTAACTTGTAGGCCAGCTGTGACACGATAACGATCTTCAAAAATAGGGCAGCATAATAGGCTTACTTCAATGGGATGTCGAAGATACGAACAAAATATATTGGTTGTGATGTCAACCTGTGAAATATGAAAGTTGTAATATAACATCGAAGATCGCACGGCTGCAAAACCAGAGAAACTGATGTTCCGATGGTTTTTTTTGTAAGTTTGACATTAGTAAGGTTATATCATTGTTATGTCTAAGAATAATATTAGAAGAGTGTTTTAACCGTTTACTCATCACTATTTATCCAAAGCTCCTCCCAACTCTTTTCAAAACACAAAATATCACCGTCATTATCGTAGGTTGTTTTTTGCATCACTGGTCTATATTCGTAAATGGACATTTGGATTCCAAAATATCTAAGCAACCCTTTTTCTACAAACACGATGGAAAATGACCCCATTTCTCTTGAGCGATGAGGAATTATAATATGGTGGGAGTCACGTTATGGACTACATAGAAGAGTCCTGATATATGACCCTTAGACATTTTATAGCCCGAGATACGCACGATGCTTTCACAGGAAAACAGGAGAGAGGTACGTCGGCTATGAACACAAAAAACAAGATTTCTTGTCATACTTGATATATTAGATGGAGATCCTTTAATGCAATAAAATTATTCGATGGGCTTAAGCCTTAGATAACACCGAAAATTGAAATGGGTTACTGCAATAAAAATACATTTGGTGAGAAAATAGAGCCATATTTTTTTCAGCGATAATTTTGTTTCCAAAACAACGGGAATTTAATATGATTGTGGGAAAATCTAATAAAAAGTATTTAATATGATTTTGGAAAAATCTAATAAAAAGTTTTGAAATCTTGATTATAGTTTCAAAGCTTTAATATTTTAGTTCCCTTGGAGTTTCTTGATGGTCACGAATGGATTTTTATTTTTTCCTAATTCATGTCAAAATTTAGCTATGCAAAGAGTGTAACATCCTATAGACAACTCCCATTCTTTTCGGATATGCATCATATATTAACCCAAGTTGTGTTTATTTTAATGCGGTAAAAAGCTAAATTCCATAAATACATTTCATAAATTAAATTCATTAACCATTATTAAACATCTTGAATATAAATATATATTTTATTACTTTCTGTCAAGGAAGGATTCTAGTAATACATTTTATGTTAACCACTATTAGTTTAACATTGACCAATGTTCCTTATAATGTTTCATTTTTAAAATAAATATTTATTTTTCAATATTATAAAAAATATATATTTTCAAAACGTTTGATTGGACCATAACTTCAAGGTCCTATTGTAGCCTTTGCATCATATGGACAATTGCCTCATATTTTTTGGCCATAATTTGTGGATGTAGTTGCGATATATTTTATATATTTGTGGAGTGATTTTTCATTGTTAAGCTTCACAGTAAAACCAACCAAAATTAAAGACTTTGAAAAGAGCTCAACCTCACATAAATAACATATTTACGATTAGTTATTGTCCACCATAATTTAAGCAAGTACATCCACAAAAAATGGATAAAAACAAGATGTAAATAAATGTACCTACAAAAAGTTACTGCACACCATTATTTATGTGTTCTTTAACACTTGAATAAGTACAAGTAAAAAATGTAAATGTGCCTACCCACCAAAATTTTTGTAACTCCTTTCCCTTTAATTGACAATTAATTTTTCCATTTTATATATTAATTTACAATTTTTATAAAAGAATAACTTCCACTTGATTGACACAAGTAAGCTTCCCTACAACACTTCATTTGTTTTAACATTGAAATAATCTGCATTATTTTAATGTTTTAACATTTCATTGAGAAATGTAAGGATTAAATTATATTGCAAATTTGTAATATTTAGTGTATATTAAAAATTTATTTTTATTGTTTATTAGTGAAAAGAATTAAAGTTTTATTACAAAACTGAAATCAATATAAAAAGCAAAAAGGAAAAGCAAGATTATAACAAAATTAAACAAAAAAACTTACGACATACACAAAGTAAAGTTGTTTCAATTTATCCTTTTTATTTAAAATACAAACTTGTCAAATTTTTAACAAATTATATACTTTGAAAATAATTACATAAATAATATATATATACTTATTAAGATTTTTAACAAAAATATCTACTTTTATGAATATAATATACATATAATAATATTATATATACTTATTATTAATATAGTAAATGTTATATATTTACTCTGGATTTGAGACCTCTGTGGTGTAATATTTTTGATTCAGACATCGGAGATTCCACAGTATTAAGATTTTCCTGCCAACGTTTCGAATCCCAACTGGGATCCATCATCAGGGCAACGTTATATATTTATTTTAATTTTCACGAGTAACATGCTTTTAATAACTAATACATATGAGATGATACGAATATATTCTATTAGAGATGCCAATAACTAATTTATAATTTTCTAATGAATTTTCTCTAAAGAATGTTTAAACGTGAGTACATAATGCTATTAATATTTTGGTTATCTTCTAACCAGAAACCTCTATTTCTTATCTATATTAAATTTAGTTGTTCAAATAAGAAACATCTATTTTATCTTTTAAGTTTAATTGTTCTTATATATGTTTAACTATATGATAGAGAATCAACAAAATGTACACTTTTATATATAGTATATAATATTAAAATTAAATTTTTCTAATAATAAATTTAATTTTGAATAAACAAAAAATAAGATTATATAAGCATATTTTATTAATGAAATAATGTTGGATATAAATATGTATTGTTATATTAAGATAGACAAATTATCTTGGACACATAATCACTTTGTTGAGAGGATATCTCAACCACACACCAAACTAGGAGGCTAACTAGTTGAGAGAATCTCTCAACAAAATATGCCTCAAAAACCTCCTCATTTATAGGAACATACTCTTTCTCATAGAGACATAAAATTTACAGATAATGACCAAGAATATCACACACAATAACACAAGTGGGAGTTACATGTTCTAAAACTACGCTTTAAAGACTACTTATCTCAATCTTGATTAGATCAAACTCTACATCTTGGACAACCTTGTTCTTAGAAACAAAATCATAATGTTAACATCCATATAAATAAATAAGAATCCTCTTAAATGAATGGGTACCCAACTACTAATCTGCTAGGATGTCCCTTCATGTACATGGTTCATTTGATAGACATATTTTTATACCTTCACCGCAACCCCACCCTCCCCTCCATCATCATCATCATCATCATGGGTTTTCTTAGATTACTAATAACCATGCTTAATGTTTTCTCTGCTAACCCTCTACCATTATCAAGGGTTTTTTAGCTAACCCTCAACCATTCTTAGAGTTTTCTCAATTGACCTTCCAAAAAATAGTTTTTGAGTAACCATAAACCTACACTAAAATGTGGTTTATGAAAGTACCACTTGGGTACAATTACAAACTCCATTCATGGAGATACTAGGTACTCCATCAACTCAAACATAACTATATAGACTTGGTTACAAACATATGCATAAAAAGTACTACAACTTGGTCATGAGTCTGTTCTATAAAGTCACACAAAATTTCACTTTGTTGTCCATCATCGTAATCTCCAATGTCATTGTTTCTCCAACCAATATTTGTTGTTACCTTCATGAACCATATTTTACTTCATCATCCTGCACAATTATTCACACCATGGGTATCTTCATTTTCATATTTGGCATATTTGTCTTCGATCTCCATGCTTTACCTGTCATTTGTTAGAGTCATAAATTCAAACAAAAATAATTGTACTCCTACTAAGTTAGCTAGCTATCACCTATCGATCTGCTCATTATTTGTGTTTAGAGTACCCCCACTCTAATGATATCCTAGACACGACATCCATTATTGATGTATGTGAAAATATTTAAGACTAAGCAAGTTATTTCATATTTCATGGCCTCTAACCATGATCTTTTAAAAATACCAGGGTGGAAATCACACAGGGGCTTCACTCAATGAACCTCTAATATAGCACGTGCACTCATGGCATGCTAAAAAATACCCTTAATTTGATTAGATCTTGGAAAATACATTTAAAAATCACCTTATTTAACCCCCCACAAATATGAACCTAATACACATTCCCAATTTAAAAACCCCCTACTTTCACTAGATACTGTAAGTATCGAAATTTTCTTTAACATTTTGTACATTGTATTTTTTCATTAAATTTGAGCTCCATATTTTATACCTGGCAATATAAAAACCCTTTACCCCCTATTATATCCTCAATATATTATATCAATTTTCCCTCAATATACATAACCCAATATGACTGCACATGTTATGGTATTGCTTCCCCAGTGAAGCCCCCATGGGAAATCATCATTGTGATAAGAAGACAGGCTCAAGTAGAAAGAGATACTCCTAGAAAATAAGCACCGACTTTGATTCTTACTAAAATTGAAAGCCTTAATTACTGGTTTTGGCTGGTCTATAAATAACCTAACGCCATTTATAAATTCACCATGCTAATGGAATTTATGTAGGCATTACTATCATTGAAGAAAGAGTTTTGCAAGCTGAAAAATCTTGGCATTCATCAGCGACATGCTAAAACATCAAAATTCTCTCACTGTTGTTATTTATAGGATGAGTGTATTTATTCCTTGATTGTTTCATTTACAAGTTTAATTTGGCCTCATTAACCACTGCTAAAATTTTATCTTTTTTCTATCAATGAAATTGTCCCTCAACAATTCAATGTTTGAGGAATCATTAACGTAGCCAAGTCCATGGATTTTCTTACAACTCGTCCATTGTATCTATGGCCTCTTACGCTATTAATCAATGCAAATGAAAACAAACTAATATATAAGCAACCTATTGCATTTCTGAAATATGAAATATGAAACATGAGTCCCTTCTACTATCATCCTCCACAGAAAACCACAAAGTGACAAAGGCATAGCAGACCCATTCAACACCTAAGGTACTAACCCTAATCATTCATTAAATAAAAGGGAAAGAATTGGGTTGAATCCACTGGGTTGGACAAAAAGATATATCATACTATTGAACTAGAGGAAAAATCATGCCTACCTTTCCATCATTGCTTAATGATGATAAGAAGACTTCCTTCTATTAGTTGCACTTATCTTCACTTTTAATGGAAATGGAGAGAACCTTTCCCACTAATAAATTTATGGGATAATATCCATGAGTTGTCCCATCTAATTAGATGGATTTACAAATGGAGAAGAGTTGATATTGATGCCCCTGATAGATGATCTCCCTTTGGTTCCTTTATGAATAAGGTGCTTAGCACCCTTATCAATGAAAGATAACACATATCTCAATTATTGAAACTTGCATTCAAATGAAGCTCCTTGAATAGGGAAAGTGTATCATAGTTCCAGAAAGGCATTACCACCAGAGAGAAGGTGAATTTGGGTGGTCCGGATTGCAATGGCCTATAGGTAATAGTTGTCTCTCTCTGAGGTATTTGGATCAACTTTCCTAGTAGTGATACAAACTTAAATATATCATGGTAATTCAATGCATATATTTTAGCTACAATGAACCCAAGAAACACAACCACTGCAATCACACAACAACATGCTCAAATGGATAAATTGACATAGAACCAATACGGACTATCTCACCCATTCACACTCTAAAACCAAAATATGATTACATAAGTACACTTTAGGTAATGTTACATAACTTTGTTTCAAGAATATCTTAACCACACACCAATCTAAGAAGCTAACTACACATCAACAACCTCTTAACTATTAGGAACAAATGCATTCCCTTAGAGACAAGAAGTATACACATAATGACCGATAATATCACACACATTGAAACATGTGAGAATTTATTTAACAATAAGAGATATTTATTAGCTGTTATATAAAAATTAATATATAATATAACAACTAATTAAATGAAAAATAAAAAAAGTAGTTAATTTTTAATTTTAGAGATTATAGTTTAATTGTTTTTAATTTTTCTTTATATTTAATAATTAAAAATAATTTTTTTACTCTAAAAACTATTTTTAAAATATTATTATTTATTTATTTAATAAAATACGAATATTAAATTTAATTTGAAATGATTTTTATAATATATTAATTATTTAATATGAAACTTAAGGTGTTATATTTAATTTATTATATGAGAAAAGACATTATTGAAGAAAATAAGAAGATTATCTAATTTTATTGATGATGATGATGATTAAAGCTCGTCAAGATAGATATGGTCTATGGGACCTTAAGAAGGTAAGAGATTAAATGAAATTCTTTATCATTTTTTCAATGCTAAGCCTTCCAAGGTCATCATAGTTTTGCTGACTTAAAAGGTCAAGCAAGTGGGTATTATGATAGATATTTTGAAAATAAAATGAAATGTGAGTATAAGATGGAAAATATAACAGAAAGTGATTTTCAACTTCAACCCTCGTAGTGTTGCAAAGGTGGCAAGCTCTTTCATCCCATTGTGTTTTGGGAATTGACCAATGTACTTCACTATGAAGCTCATGCGAACTTGTTCTTATTTTAGCAATGTCTATTTTTTTCTTAATGTTAGTCAAGACACACATGCACTTTTGATTTTTGAGATTGGTGTTGATCACACCCTTATAGTAACTTAGTTTCCTTTCTCCCTCTAACTTTGTATTACCCATATATTTTGAAGTAATGATATTTTTAATACTATACATATTTTATAAAATGATCAACTCCTTTATCTACCAATGGTTAAGCCAAGAAAATAAATCCTTACACTATATTTAGTTATATTTAGACCTATTGTCACTGATATAGGAGGTCCTACCCATGCCCTTTCCAAATTCCTATCCAAAAAGCTTTGTCCCTCTTCTAGCCATTCTTCCTCTTTCATCAAAGATTCCTCAGATTTCATCCAACAAATCCAAAACCTTAAGCTTGATGAGAATGACATCATGGTCAACTTTGATGTCGCTTCCCTATTTACCAAAATTCTAGTCCCCGAAGCCATTGATCTCATTTCCAAACTTGTTGATTCTGATACTGTCTACTTGATCAAAATTTGTCTTACCACAACCTTTTTCACCTTAGACGAGGTTTGTTATAAGAAAATTGAGGGCACAACCATGGGCTCATTTCTTTCCCCTATTGTCGCTAATATTTTTATGGAACATGTTGGAGCCATGGCCTTGAACACCTTCCACCTTAAAACTAAAAGATGGAAGTATTTTTTCTGACAACACCTTTGTTATTTAGTCCCATGGTATACATGTGCTCCAATATTTTCTTTCCCATCTTAATAGCATCACCCCCCAAATCTAGTTCACTATGGAGCTTGAAGAGAAACATTCCCTTCCATTTATAGATGTCATTGTGTCATGCCTCTTTGATGGTTCCTTAACTCACCAAGTCTATCGAAAGAGGACTCATACTGATAGGTACCTTCATCCTAAATCCCATCATCATCGTGCTAAAAATTATGTCGTTATCAAGACCCTTGTCACCCGAGCCATTGAATGTCCTCCTCCAAATCCTTTCCCAAAGAAAAATCCCATCTCTCCAAAGCTATTAAGTGTAATGGTTACTCCACTTCCCATATTAATAAAGACTTCCTCTTTGGTTTCCATACCCATCGTAAAAACCGTCCCAACACCCCTCCCTTGGCCAAAGTAACCCTTCCTTACATTTAAGGGGTTACAGATCATTTATCTAGTATCCTCTCTAAAATGAACATCAAAACATTCTTCAAGCCCCAGAAAACCCTCAGCCATCTCTTCAGATTAGCCAAGGATAGAAATGACCCTATGTTAGGCCGTAGAGTGTATGAGATTCCCTGCTCTTGTGGAATCTCTTACTTAGGACAAACCAGAAGATCCTTCAAATACCGGTTGAAAGAAAACATGGTCAAAACCTTCCACAACCACATTGCAAAATTTTCCACTGTTGAGCACTCCCATTCTACCAAACACCTTATTTGTTTTGACAAAACCAAAATCTTAGCTTCTGTCCCATTTCATTCCAACCACGTCATTAGGGAGGCCCTTGAAAATGAAAGACATCCTAATAATTTTAACCATGATGATGGATACCATTTAAGCCAATTCTAGAAACCTGCCATCCATCTCTTATCATTTAAACCCCTTCCCTCTAAATTAAATTCTAGCCCTCCTAACCCCTTCTTCCATCTAATTCTCTCCTTTGTAAGTATTCTCCTACCCCTTTCCCTTCCTTATAAATTTCTTCTTATGATTAATATTTATCTTCACATAGTCAATTCTAATCCTCATTGTAATATTTAATTAATTTTCTATTAAATTACCTTTCCAATTTAACCATCTTTGATATAATTAATAAAATAAGAGTATTTAATAATTTAAATAATATTTCATTCCAAATGTTGACCTTTTGACTTTTGACTATCTGCATTCATAATTTTATCATTAGTATATTGTAATCCATTTCATTCCATTTGGATTTATTTTTTCAATTTAAATAGCAATTTAACATTAAACCATATAAATAATTAATTATGCCTTTGATATAATTAATAAAATAATAATATTTTTAATTCTAAAGTTTTCCCCCTCTTTTTGAATTTTGACCAAATTTTTAAAATCTTAGGTTTAATTATTCATTTTAATAATTTTTATTTATCTAATTATTTAACTAATAAATCTTTGGATTATAATAAATTATAATTTCATTTCATTTTTAAATCAACTATTTCTCTCTTTAGTTTTAGTCAAAATTATCAGCTATGCAACGTTCCATTAATCTGACTATCTCTACTGGCTAATTTTTCCCCATTCTCTATATATTTTGTTCATGAACTCTTCCTATCATTAGTTAAGCTTCCTACTCCTAAAGATGGGTGAAATGTTCACTCTTCAAACTATAAACACAAGATTCTAGAAGTTCTCAACAACAAATAACAATGATTTCATTGGGGAAAGGCTTGCTTCATGTAATGTACCTCCATCTATATATATATATAGATATATATTAATTACTTCTACTTAATCCAATGTTGGCATACTGTCATTGATAAATGTAGCAAAATTTTTTCTTTAAACAAAGGTTCTATCTCCTAGATCAAGTAGAGGCAATATTCCCTGTGTAAATATTCCTAAGTGTGATTTCAAATTACATCATGTATATAGGGCCACTGTTGCTATCATAATTTTAGTTTCTAACCTTTAAAGGTAAAATATAAATGTTTGAAAGAGAACGACACATGAACCCTTAACTTTCGGTTCAACAATTACTTAAACCATCCTTTCCTAACCACAGCATCTCCATCACACAAATACTTTATTTACCTTGCAAATAATTTTTTTTTGGATATTACAAAAGAACAGCATTACCTCCACTTCACGGCTATTGAAACTTGATACATGCTTGTCACTTAATATGTTTATGCCTCATATCAACCGTTGAGTCCTCATATCATATGATATACAATTTTTTTGTCATGTTCTAAGGTCTTTACTATACTCGTCTTAAATATTTTTTTTAATAAAAATGTGGACTTTTGAAAATGGAACCTAATGTGAATCGAATAGGAAACCTTTTAAAATGGAGTGAGACACAGTAAATTTCACCATAGATCCCCCACCCCAAGTCACACTTGATATCCATGAGTGTGTGAGTCCATGCTACGTGTAATGCATGCAAATCATTTTCTCTGACCCATTCATGTGATAAGGTCACCAATGGACGTTTCAAATGGTTTATGGTGATTGAACGATGATGATGGTATGATGAAACATACTAGTTGAATTGACTACCCCCCAAATTGTCATTTTGCATTTCTCGTTCTTTGCAAACAATGATTTCAGTGATGAGAGACTAGGGTTTAATATCCATACCTATGTTTCTCTAATAATTGTTGGCACTTTGAATCCATAATGATTTTTTTTCATTTGTAACCCCTCAAGTCGCACGATATTGGTGAATTCATTGTTTTTCTATTAACTATTTTGTTAAGGGTTTACGAGTTTTCACATTTGAACTTATCAATAGATATGAGGAACAAAAACTTGATTACATTCTCTTTGGGGGTTTAAGGTTCTTAGAGGGTCCCTTCATAGACACCTACTGGCTAACAATTTCCTTAGGGATTTGTAAGTGATTAAGGAGTCTTTGAAGGACACTTTCCTGGTTAATAATCTCATAGGGGATTTGCATAGCTTCTTTCATCTTCAAAGAGGAAAACTCGAAAAAAATAGCCCCTAAACATTATTTTCCTTAATGCATTCTGTGAAAGATCTTTATAAGGTCTTCAACCACTTAAGTATTTTTAAACGTTCAAGAAATTAGGAGTGCATCCACTCTCAAAGACTCGAACCCATGATACCTAGGATGTCATATCATCATATCATTCCCTTCTCAACTTAGGTATGCATGATTAAATTTTTTATATTAGAATTTTATCTATTAAAATATTTTTCCTACAAGTCTTTCTCTCAAGGTTTTAAGTAAAAGCAACATGAGGGTTTATTTTTTCCTTTACTTTTATAGAGTTTATGATTTAAGACAATATTTTTCGAGGAAAACCCTAATGGAATAAAATCAAGATTGCAGTGGAAATATAGGTTCCAATGAAGTACTAAACCATAATTTTATACTCCTCTTTTTTCCTTGATACTCAGGTTTTGAGTCTTCAGGTCGTTTCTCAAAGTTACGGCATATTTTCGTTTTGCGTCATTGTTTTCATTTTAGATAGTAAATGGTTTTAAAAACCCTTGAACTAAACTATTATCATGTTCACACTTAGGTGTGATGACCCCTGGTAATTGTATATGTGACCTACTAAGTTAGTGTAGTTAAATAATTTGGTTCAGAAGTTATCAACCAATATAGCTAAAGACAATGATAATATTTGTAAAAAGAAACATGTGTTGATTTTCTTTATAATATAACATGATTATTTATTTTTTTAACTATGGTTGAAAAGCAATGCTAGAGTAAGCATACCCCAAGCAGTTAGAAAATTATGAGTAGTTATCTACTCAGATTCCTATTGGAAACAAGACCTTCAAAAGAAAGGGACAAAAGGGTATGATGAACCCGAGGCAAGGAAGAGGAAAGAAAAGTATAGAGGTGAAAACGACATAATAGCTAGTTGGCCAGTAGAGTCCTTTTTGGAGCTATGGCTCAAACTGTGGATCTGTTTCCTAAGTTTGGCAGTGACCATATAGTTTTTTTTCTAAGTAATACTATTCTATTGAAAAGAAGAAAAATAAAAATATAGCGAGGCGCCAGCCTCTGCGGTGCTGAACAGAGTTATGTCAAAAATTATCAACAGACAAAACTCGACTGCCCAACGAGGGGAAACCAGTCCAAGTGAACCCAAGAAAAATCCCACGTAGGGGTCTCAAGTCTTAACTTATAAAGGCCCACACAGGGGTCCGAGAGCCAAGCAATAAAAAATGTGCCAGAAGGTTCAAAAAAATAAAAGAAACAAACCTCTGATAACAATCTCGTAAGAACACCTGGCGACTAGATCATCAATCTGGACAGACACCATGGATGTCATCAGGGGTGGGCTCTTCTACAATGCCACACATGTACTCATAACAGTCATCATCCTCTACTGACCTGTCGTGCGAGATACCACTAACTCCTTGCATGCCCGCTGAGCTGCCCTCGGCTGCATGTTTATCTAACGTGTCACCTAGGATGCCTCCAACTGCCTTTGTGCCACCCTCTTTGCCTTCGGTAGCATGCTTGCTTCCAGCCAACACCTCGCCATGCAAAATTCCAATTTTCCTAGCCATCTGCTGCTTTCCTGGTTCATGATCATCCATGTTCCTCTTAACAGCCTTTTGCTGCTCGCCACTATTCCTTTTCTCTGGTCCAAGGTCATGGGTCTGAGCATTCTTCTTAGCTTGCGGACTGAATTCCTCACCTAAGGTAACAGTGATAGTGGCTATGATAACTAGACGAAGCAACATACTTTGGAAGTGAAATTGGGTTGTGTGGTGAGAGGGGTGAGGGGGGGGGCGGGGTGGGGGGTGGGAGATTGGGTTTTTGGGTAGCTATGTTCACTCTTCAGGCACCATGGGCCTAGGACCTACCTCTACCACTACGAGTATTAGGGTATCTTTAAGAAAAGGGACCACGGGAATGAATGGTACAAGGGGAAGAGGAAGGAGAAACAAGTTTAGGGATGGGTGTTACGGGGGGGCAAATGCTTCCACCTCGACTACCCCCTCTTCTAATGCGCATTCAATGGCAAGTGTGTGCCATGACTGTATTGATTTCAGAGTTTGTAGTAGGGGAGACAGAGGTATCTCTGGGATTGAACTGGCTATTCAAAAGAAAAGCAGAGGAATTCTAAGCATAATTCAACACATAGTGAGGTGTTTGGGAAAAATGAAAGCCATTTCCCAAATCGACACAGTTGAGAATCCAACAACGCCTACCAGTGGTGGTGCGAGAGCTTGGCTCCACAGCTTGAGGGGGACAAGAGCAATTTAGCAGGGGAGGGATGAATAAATTGTGGTTTGCAAAGGCCATAGCCTTATGCCTACTGCGAGTTTCTCGGCTTGAGAACCAGAGTAATGGTGCCTATAGGTTGACTGTAACTTGCCATAAATTGGCACGGAAGGGGACGCAAGTGGCCATGTGGCCTAGCTACCTACCGTCCTTCTATCTAATCTTCACTAAGTGCATCATAATCACCCGCATCTGGGTGTAGTGACCATATAGCTTAGTAGAAACTATAAAATACTAATTTTGAAACTACCTGGGGATATCTGGATCGAGGGAGAGGTGAAATGAGATGACTAAATTCGTGGTTGGGAGGGGCATTGTTTGGTCTGGTGATTACAGGCTCACAAAAGAACATATAAGTAATTATAACAAACTGGTGGGACTTCAAATGTGAATTTTAATAAGAAAGCTAGTGGTTGGATGTTTCCCTTTATATTTATAATATTGCATGTATAACTACTATGAATTTTGATATTACTATGAACTATCATATTTACTATGAGATGTTACATTCATTTTAAGCTATTGCATTTACTATGAACTGATAAATATTGACAAGAAAACCCATACCATGATTTAATACTTGAATGAATAAAAGTGTGATCAGTAACAACAAATGCATTATTCAATATAATTAAAAGAACTACATTCTGTGCTATTAATCATAGAGAAAAATAGCTCATATTTTTGAGTGCAAAAATGAAGGAAATTATATTGTTATTATAGGAAAGATTTCCCTACTGCTAAATATCGGAACAAAGAAATTACATTATCAATATGTGCAAGAAAAACTAATTGTTATACCATTCTGGAACATAAAATTAATCATGTAAATGGAATCCAATTTTGAACACCTATAAAGGAGTCCCGATTTAGCTATATCGGGGTATTCCTCGGCTTAATTACAAATGAAATTAATTAAAAGAAATAACTACTCTTGCTGTTGAGCTAGAGTGAGATTTTGAGTTTATTCTATGTGTTTTGGAATAATCGAAATGGAATATTAAGACATTGTAAAAGATCTTCTTGCAAATTAACATATTTCAAGAATAGTTGAACTAAACAAAAATAAAGTTTGTAAACTCCAACTTACAGCAATAAACCCTCAATATGTCGAATAATTAAAGACAATCCATCAAGAAGGTAAACCCAGTCAAAAATTTCAAGCATTCCTTGAACTAGTTAACTAATTTCCTAAAACCTAGAAACCATAATGAGTTTTAGCATGAGGGTATGAAATACAAAGGGCTTTAAGCTTAAATGAAAATTTAATAGTCTAGAACCAAACCCCTTTCTTACTTTACTCGAGTCTATAATCACTCGTAGACTGAGAGGTTGTGGACTTAAATATTCCATAGAACAAAAACCAAGCTAAGAAAGAAATCGAAATCAGAACTTGAAAACCCTTGGTGGTATAACCCAGTACTGACAAAGATCATTGAAGCTCTATCAAGCCCTCGACTAGCCCAGCAGTGTGAACTTGCACCAAAAATAACAATGAGCAATGATTTAGTACATTAACCAATTATGATGAATAACTATAGAAATAGTGAACTACACCAAAAGAACTATAACTATTATCTATAAATTGTTGCCTCACAGTAAATAGACCTTGGGATTCTTATCTTCTTCCATGGACCCTGTTAAAAGAGGGAAAGCCATGAGAAACACTAGAGGTGAATTTACAGAGTTGCTCTAAACCTTGGACTTGAATGTAGATATATATGAATGCCAGGGAACACTGACAAGCAATGATATTGTTAGAAGGGTCAGTCAGTGCCTCTAGCAATGGAAAAAATTACAGTAAGAAGGTAGGAGCATCAACTACCTGTGGGGAGGTTGAAGGGCGAAGGAATGAAACCTATGTGTTCTACAGAGCAAGCCATTTATGAGATTATAGAAAGAGAACAAGAATGATACCAAATGAATGAGGAAGCTCACAAATTCGTTTTTCCCTCCTCCTAAGGTGACATGCAACTCAGCATGCTTGTGCAACTGCCAGGTGGGCTGGGTTTCCCCAGGGAAATAAATGTTTATCAGAAGGTATTCTACACGACATTAAGACTTTAATTAAAAACATTAAAGTGCACACAAAAATTAATGCATGTACATAATCTATATGTATTTGGCATTAAATGATGAGATTAAACAAATCCATAGTGAGGTTTAATACATTATTGTTATGCTAATAATCAAGTCATCAAGTCTTTAATTTTACTATGGGTATTTGTATTTTTTCTTTTCCATGTTATTAAATAATATATGGAGAGGTGTGACATTAGGTCTCAGAACCCCTTGTGTTGTCTTAAAAAGGGAGTTGTGGTTCTTTTGAATGAATATTGTAGATACATGGGTTTTATATTTGTGAATATCATATTTTTTTTAAGGTTGTAACTTTGACAATATACTCAAATTCTTAACGATCCATATGTTGTTAATAGGGCTTTCGAGGGCACGAGTGTTGGAATATTCCCAAAGTAAGATTTTGTAATCGAGTCTATTGAATTCAAAATTTATTTATCAGTCATAAAGATTATGTAGAGGTTCTAACAAATGTCCTTTATTGTTACAGGTTTGACTTAGAAGCCCTTAGCTCATAGTTTTTTGACACAGTAATTTTATTTTTTTTCCCTTTTCTAGGTTTTTATATCCTTAACACTAGTTTTCTTCCACAAGTATTTTATGTTTTAGATTTTGAGGCTGATAGGTGAAGGCCATGGCTACTTATTTAAAACTATTTGAATAGGGTTGAGCATACTCAGTCTCGAGTTATGCTAATATCTTCAAGATGAAATTGATATTATATATGTCAAAAAAATTGTGTTAATATGGCTCCAAAATACACCTCAATAGACTCATTTTGGAGTTATCTATGCTTTTATAATACTCTGTACTCATTCTTTGTGTGCTAGGTTTCTTGAGCCTGTAATTTTTGCATGGTTAATGTATATGTTTGAAGCAAGTAATTTAAATATACTACTCCGTTTATGCACTTATTCTATGTAATTTCTTATATTCTTTGGCTTACTTCATTATTATTATTTGTAAAAAATGTATGGTTTTTCCCTCTATTTTATTCAATACTTTTTTGTTTTAACAACAAATACTTCCTTTATCCCATGTTGTCTAGTTTCCATAAGTAAATCCCTCTCTTTAAAACACTTAGCCAAAGTCAAAGCTCAGAATTCTTCTAGGCATACTTCGTGCATAAAAGGGTATTTATAGGGGACCTATGGAAATGGGTTTTATAATTACTACTAGAGAGTGTTTTACATGTTAAGTGGGTATTGCATGCATTAATAATTTAGTACAAAGGTTATCCCTCCTTACTAACTTACAAGCATGCTAATCTTAGTTAAATATTTATGTTTAACTATACGATAGCTTGCAAATAAATCCTTTGCAAAGTTACCTATTCCTTCAATGTTCCTAATACTAAGAAAAGAACCAATACATGTCCAAAGAAAATACTACCATATTTAGAGTTTTCTAATTTAAATTATTTTTTTAGGAAACTCTAACCAATTATATAGAGAACATTCATAGCTATCTTTGCTTTGTTCAACATATATATATATATATATATATATATAATATAATATATTATATAATATTATATATATTATATATATATATATATAATATATATATATATATATATATACATATATATATATATATATTCATTCGTTGTTTATTAAGAAACATAAAATTATCCATGCTTTACTTACTTTCAAAGTCATATGCATTCATGAGAATTACTATATACCCATTTATGCACGCTAATCATTGCTTTCCTTTATCTTATTCATTAAATGCGTTGTTTACTATTTGTTCTTGATGAAAACACCTATGTGCTAAATAAAAATTCATAAAAACATGTTTCAAACCAAATATAGTAGGAAATAACATGTTCCTCCGAACTAACAAATTTCAAATACAACAATTCTGCCTCAGCCTCAAAATTCTATGATATCAATAACTGTGATTATTCAATTGTAAATTTTATCCTTCCCTGTGTAGACTCTAGAAATGTCCTAATTTATCTCAACATTTTCTCTCTTTCTTTTCTATACCTAATATTTTTACAAAAAGACATTTCTTCTTTTCCTCCAACATTGCATTTCTCTCCACCTACAGTGCTTCCTAGTTTTTTGAACCTAACATAACACTTATATCTAGTTAAGTTATCTCATGGTGATGATTATTCCTCCTGAAATATTGGAGATTCATGGGAGGATATAATTGTGACAATTTCTACCTTTACTTGTCCACTACCTGGGAGTCGAACCACTTAAACAACTACTTGACATCAGAGGAGCTTGACTACTCACATGTTGGTTCCCCTAATATATCCAAAAATAATATTTTATTTGTTATTGCACATAAATGTTTACATCTGACATGAAAAATGTTTGAATATAGTCTTGTCTCTATGGCCATTGTCTCTAACTTAAATATTTACAAGTAAACATAAAACCATAAAATCTTGCAAAAGTAACTATAGCAGGGGTGTTACATTTCCCCTCCCCTTAATGAACAATGTCCTTATTGTTTTCTTTGCACTCATCACTTCTGAATGAGTGAAGGAAATGCTTCTTACATTTTCTCTTCCATATATTAGGTGGTCTCCTTAGGGCCAAAGTGCTTCCATAGCACCTTAACGTGGAGAATGGATCAATTATAGAGTAAAGTTTCCCTCCTTTCTAAAATTCGTAGAGGCTCTGTTGATTTGGGGTAGCATCATATGTGCTCTAGCCATGAAAATTGGTGGAGAGGCAAGACCCAAAAATGGTTTTAGCAGATTCTAACCGGCTTGAGAGATATTAAAATAATTAATATTTTTAATGGAGTTCCTAAGTCTAAACTTAGAAAAATGAAATATTAATGGGTATTAATATAAAACTGGGTTAGAAGGTTCCAAAAGTCATGGATCAAGCGAAATCTAATCTTATCTGTTGATTAGAGATTTAATCTCTGTCGTTGAAGGACCAATAAGAAAATTATAAGAAGAGGCTTGAGGGTCAGTTGCAGAACAGACTAAGGGAGACCAATCAGTTCAATTTCTGGAGCAGGGTTTGCTGAGAAATTTAAACTAGTGGTCTAGAGAGAAGCAAGAGACAGGGAATACAGAACATAGAATTACAATCAACCAGAAGACTAGTGCAGAGGCAAAAGAGGCAGACACAGACCCTCTCATGTAGACACAGACACAGCAACAAGCTGCGCATTCACTAGAGGGCCTATGTGGGTGACAGAGAGGCCCAGGGCTGATGCAGACAAGCAAGGGCTGATGCATAGTGTCAGGGATATACGTAGAGGTCAGCCATACCGACGCTAAGACTGGGAGAAGTGGTGGGGAATTTTTCTCTCTGTTGGGTAAGCCAGTTTGGCATGCTGATATATGAAAGAATTGTTGAATAATAAAATCCTCCCTTGCTACATCGGTTTTCCCACATTGGGTTTTTCCAAGAACTGTTGTCCAAAATAACTGTGTCAATGTGTTGATTCTTGTGCATGTGTTTGTTTATGAATTATGTTCTGATATCTGTAGCATAATTTATTTTAATGTTTATTGAAGGAATTTCATAGATAACTTATTGGAAATAAGTAGGCAAAGTAAATCAGATGTTGCAGTGATAGAATTTTCATAGGCTCTACTTGGAACTTGATTTCTATTTTGACCTGTACCACATTCCAATCAATTATATGAGTTGGATCATGAATACATTTCTTTAAAAGAGATACATGAAATACATTACGCACTTTTACGTGGGCTATTAGTGGTAGAAAACGGGCTATCATTGCTACTCTTGCTAGTATTTCAAATGGTCCACAGAACCTAGATGCTAATTTAGCACAAGTTTTGAGCCTCAATTTGCTTCAGTTCGGTCTAAATTTGATATAAACATGTTCCCCCACATTGTATTCATTATGAATCCTTCTATGATCCACATAACCTTTTTTTTCTATCTTGAGTTGTTTTTAAGTTCTTCTTTACCTTTCTAATCACTCGATCCATATCTTTTAAGATATTAAATCCCAATACCAGTTTATTCTCTAGATGACTCCAATGTAATGAAGTAGGGGGATTTTTTCAATAAAGGACTTCAAAAAGACTCTTTTAAGAGATACCTGGTAGTTATTATTATAAGTAAATTCAACTAGATGTAAGTAATCCTCCCATTTAGTGGGTTGGTCTATTTCGTAATGCAAAGTTTATCTTCAAGGATCTTGTTGGTTCTTTCAATCTATCCATCAGTTTCGGGATAGTAAGTAGTACCAAAATTATCCTATCTACACAATCCCATGAAAAGCTCCCTCCAAAAATTTGATTTGAATTTCACATCTCTAATAGAAATGACTATTTTTTATACCCCATGAAGGCTAAATATCTGCATAAAAATATCAACTATGTGAATAACTCTAAATGTTGACGATACTGGTATAAAATGGGTTGCCTCAATTTATCAACTACAACTGTGATAGACTCATGTTGTCTTCTAGTTTTGGGTAACATTGTGATAAAATCTAAAGAAATAATTTCCTATTTCACTCAGGAACAGGTAAGGGATTTAATAACCCAGTAGGATGTTGGTGTTCCACCTTAACGTTTTGACACTCTAGATGTTTTTCTAAATACTCAAACACTTAAAATTTCATCCTTTTCCAATAAAATCCTTTTATAAATGTTATTGGACTTTTATATTTTGGATGACTTAAAAAAGGCTTCTTGCGATGTTCATCTAGGATTAGTTTTTGAATTCTATGCATTTCTGGGATATAAATTCTATTTTTGAGAGTCAATAAACCATCATTGTTTAAAGAAAAATCTGATTCTTCTCTTGGTCCAATTCCATTTGACATTTTTTCTTGCTTTTCTCTATATTTTTTTTTGGGTAATGCATGTAGTTATTTTTCACCAGATTATGAGTTATTTTCCACCAGTCACTATCATTCTACAACAAATCATTATATAATATAATGATTTTTCACTGGTCACTATCCTCCCTTGCTTTACATGTTTTCTCACATTGGGCCTTTCTAGGGATTTTTGTCCAAAATAACTATATCAATGTGTTGATTCTTGTGCATGTGTTTGTTTCTAAATTATGTTGTGATATTTGCGGCATAATTTATTTTAATGTTTATTGAAGGAATTTCATAAAGAAGTTATTGGAAATAAGTACGAAAAGTAAATCAAATGTTGCAGTGATAGAATTTTCATAGGCTCAACTTGGAACTTGATTTCTACTTTGACCTGTACCACATTCCAATCAATTATATGAGTTGGATCATGAATACATTTCTTTAAAAAAGATACATGAAATACATTATGCACTTTTATGTCGGCTATTAGTGGTAGACGGTGGGCTATCACTGCTACTCTTGCTAGTATTTCAAATGGCCCACAGAACCTGGATGCTAATTTAGCACAAGTTCCAAGCCTCAACGTGCTCCTTTTTGGTCTAAATTTGATATAAACATGTTCCCCCACATTGTATTCATTATGAATCCTTTTATGATCCACATAACCTTATTTTCTGTATTGACATATTTTTGTGTTCTTCTTTACCTTTCTAACCACCTGATCCATATCTCTTAAGCTATTACATCCCAATACCAGTTTATCCTTTAGATGACTCCAACGTAATGGAGTAGGGGGATTTTTTTCAATAAAGGACTTCAAAATGACTCATTTTAAGAGACACTTGATAGCTATTATTATAAGTAAATTCAACTCTATGTAAGTAATCCTCTGATTTAGTATATTGGTCTATTTCATAATGCGAAGTTTACCTTCAAGTATCTTGTTGGTTCTTTCAATCTATCCATCAGTTTGGGGATGGTAAGTAGTACTAAAATTCAACTATTTACACAATCCTATAAAAAGCTCCTTCCAAAAATTTGATGTGAATTGCACATCTCTAATAGAAATAACTATTTTTGGTACCCCATGAAGGCTAAATATCTCCATAAAAATATCAGCTATGTGAATAACATTAAATGTTGACTATACTGGTATAAAATGGGTTGCCTTACTCAATTTATCAACTACAACAGTGATAGACTCATGTTGTCTTCTAGTTTTGGGTAACGCTGTGATAAAATCTAAAGAAATAATTTCCTATTTCACTCAGGAATAGGTAAGGGATTTAATAAGCTAGTAGGATGTTTGCACTCCACCTTAACATTTTGACATTCTAGACATTTTTATAAATACTCAAAGATTTGTGATTTCATCCTTTTCTAATAAAATCCTTTTATAAATGTTATAGGATTTTTATAGTCTGGATGACCTGAAAAAGGCTTCTTGTGATGTTCATCTAGGATTAGTTTTTTAATTCTATGCACTTTTGGGATATAAATTCTATTTTTGAAAGTCAATAAACCATCACTGTTTAAAGCAAAATCTGATCCTTCTGTTGGTCCAACTCCATTTGACATTTTTTCTTGCTTTTGTCTATATTTTATTTTGGGTAGTGTATGTAGTTATTTTTCACCAAATTGTGAGTTATTTTCCACCAATCACTATCATTCTACAACAAATCATTATATAATATAAAGATTTATTTTAATTTGTTTTATGACATAATTTAGTGTAAATTATCCACTAACGTTTTGTTATATTCTACCTCAAAGCAATTTTTAATTTAAAATCAGTCACTTATTTTTCTCATTTGTTTTTAGTTTAAAATATATCAAGATTACCGAAGTAGGTCCCATTCAATGGTCTTTTCTACTAAGAACTGTGTATAATTTTTTGAACAAGACTTAAAATCACGCACTTTTAATATTTAGCAATTAATTTTAATATTAATTTCACCGTGAAATTTAGTTATTCCAATATTTTGATATAAAATATATATTTTAGAAGATAACATATATTATCATTATAATTACAAAGGAATAATAAGATTTAGGGTTCAATAAGTCATTTTTGTGTTACATAATTTTTTTATTTTTTTATTTTTTTATTTTTTAACTATAAATATGTGAAAATGTTTAATATAATTATATTATTGAAAGGTAATTTTTTATTCAAAATTTTATTGGTGAAGATTTTATTTATTATCAAAATGTTATTCTTCAAGGGAAAATTTTTAAACATAACGTTTCTTGACGGGTAGTATAAAGATCCAAAACATCAAAAACAATGGTCTGATGGGTAATGAGGAATCCAAATTCCAACCCTGCTACCATGCACTACCCAAAAATATTACACAGTTCTAGGAAGGACCGAGAAACTCTCTGGCTCATGCACTAAGTAGTTCTTGAGCACAATAGTTTGTGTGCAATTTATGAGCTGAGTCGCTTTGGGTTTCCTCTCATGTCTGTGAAATTTCCTAGCTCAAGGTTGGTTTACATTCAGTACTGTGCATTTCCTGAGCTCAAGGCTCACTAGTAGTCAAGACTACACAATATCCAAGAGCAATGCCTGCTGCCCTCAAGAATTGTATAGTTCTCTAAAGCAAGCTTGGAACTATCAAGGGACCAAGTCAAGAGATTGACTTATCGGTTAGAAAATGAACTAAGTAAGAAAACACAAACCAAGATTGAAAGAATAAATCTCAGTCAAAGCACAAGTGCCTAGATAAATGTGAGATGAGATACTACGGTTTAGAAGTAAGGCTCCAAAATTGGAGCATGCGAAAATTTTTAGAGGGTGGTTGTAGCCACTAAAACATTGGCAACACACTGGTAGAACTCTAGCTCTCTATATGGACCTTTCCTCATGCAAGGTGAGTCTAACTCTTTCAGAAGTATTCTTCAATCCTTCGATCATCATAGCTTATTCACTTAGCATGAGTTAAAGATGTAGCCCCTATCATTCTCTTTATCGGAAACACACATACCAAGCCAAGTCAAACTGAGTTTTTTTGATTGGGGATGAGGGGTATATGGATGCACAAGTAAAACAGAATGTTAAAGTTTTAGTTTCATCTCTGGTGTTGCTCTGCTTCCAGCAGGTCTCGACAGTACCTTAATGAAGTCACTTTAGGAAAACAAGAATTTATCCACTACCAACGAGCCAGGATAGTACCTCGACAAAGTTATTTGCTTCACCTCTCTATGTAGGAAGGCTTTCTCTTATTTTTCACTTTATTTTTTTTTTTAATTTTTAAAGAACTATGCAAAGGCACTTATTTATTTCATGAGGCAGAAGAGGGATCCTAACTTATTGAGAGAAGAAGAGGTTATCCCTTCAAAGAATAATATTTATATATAACTCTGACATACTTGTTAAGGATTTCCCCTCTCCTTGCTCTACTTGAATGAGTTGACAAGGGTTAATAAAAAATAGAAAACTGATTAGAGTAGGTGGTACTAGTTAAGAGTGCAAGCATTGTGATTTCACCATGACTCTCTATGGAAGGAACACATTTTCCATCAAGGTATCATCGACTAGAAGAAATGGAAGGCTCATAAAAAGAGAGGGAATAGACATATAATGAAGTGTTGATAGTTGTACAAGTTCCTAGTGGATTTCACCTTGCTTTTCTAAGAAGCCAAATGCAGTTTCATGCATAAACAAACCTGCAGGTGCAAAATAAAACAAACCAAGGAAAGAAGTAAGACAAAGTAAACAAATCAAGAAACAAATAAGAAAAGAAAAACTACTACTCCTAACCTAAGTAGATCATAGGCCAACTCACGTGAAGTGATACTTCCAATTCAACCATCTGCGCATTTGTTTCCCATGAAGGAGAGAACATGATCAACAAGAAATATATGCAAGAAAAACAATAGACACGAAAGATAAAACAATGCAAACCGATACATTTGAAGCCTAAATGTATCCATAGGAAAATAAAGACAGGAAGCACATTAAAGGCACTCTGTGGATGTATCATGGTGTCCTATCACGTTGTGCATGGAAGAAAAGCATGTACACACCTTCAAACTTGAAAAATGAGCAAACATAAAGAAAGAAGAAAACTTCCATTTTGAAACAGTGCTTGTTACACACGACTCCTCCATTGCATTAGCGATAGGATCATGTGATTCTAATGTAGGATGTGAAAATGGTAAGATAGATTTATTTTCATTGTGAACAACAGAGTAGTGAGGAGCTTGGAAAGTTTCAACATATTTATGATCTGAAGTGGAACTAGCCTTTAGGCTATGAGAACGTGACATAACCATCAGCTCTGACTGAAGTGCCTTGATAGCTTGAGGAGTTTCCAACTCATCAAAAGATGGATGATCAAACGTTGGTGGCTTAGAAAGATCATCCGTGGAAAAATAAGAATCATGCTTGAATGAATGAATGAAAAGGTCATGACAACTATCATCAGAAAGTTCAAGATGATAGGCAGTGACATCCTCATGATCTGACAAATCATAAAGAGCGGATGATGAAAAACAAGAAATTTCACCTTCTATGTTTCCAAAAAGGTAAGGTGAGAGATTGAGAGGATTAGGGAAGATAAATTTGTCCTCTCAGTAATAAAATGAAAAAATCGCATTCCATGTGTTCTGCGAGTGATCGAATATAGAAACATTCGGAAACGAATTTTCACAAAATGGAAAAAAAATAGTAGAATTGTGGGAGATGTTAGGATAAAGCGAACAAGGTGCGAACAAAAGGGGGCCATCCTTCACTGTAGATTCTTGTTCATATTCCCACACATACTCATAAAAAATGATATTGTGGTTGATTTTTGAACAACAACTCCGTCCGAAACTTGGTCCTCATGAAGATCACATGTGAGACCCAAGACAGATGAACACAACACAAAAAATTCAGAGGATCAATAGGACCAAAGGATAGAGGATGATGAGATAAGACCACATGAAAACCATTGTAGTTACTATCCAAATCTGTGCAGAAATCCTGAGTAGGTGGGGTAGGACGAGATGGCGATAGATCAACATGTGGATTCTCAAATTCTCCCATATCGACCTGCGGAGGTAGAGCTATTTGATGGGAAGGGGATGGATGGTTATTAGGGACAAAACCTTGTCTATCTTAGACATAGAAGCTCTAACACCGAGGTATGTTGGGAGTGGTAGGAAATATTCTAACTCTTTTGAATTCACAAAAATATGAATAAGATATTGAAATGTTTCATCCAAAAATTCCAAGTCAACTTCATCTTTAGGAAATTAATAACAGTAGTGAAGAAAACGATCGTGAAAATCTTGAAGAGATTTGTCAGGTGATTTTGCAATTTTAATATTTTTTATTAAGGGCTTTCTAGTTGTAAATAATGAAAGCATGACATAATTATCTAAACAAGTGATCAAAATAGTGTGTAGAGGTTGTAGGAAATGTGTGACACCATTGATTTGTGTTGCCTTCAAATGTCAAGGCGAACAACGCATAGGAAATATCATCAGACAATACATCATGTTTGTCACATAAACCAGCAGAGGCAACTCTGTACTTGAAACTGGTTGTTCCATCTTCGCCATTGAACTTATATCTGGACAATGCATCTAAAATGCTCACCGAAACTTCAAAATCAACATCGTGAGAAAAAAAATGCGAAGATTTTGATTTCAACAGAAGTCGTGAAATATGTGCAGAAATTCAAAACATACTTCAACGACTCAGCTTGTCATCTGGCCCTCCTTATAGCGCCAAAAATATGATGCAAAACATGCCAACATTCAAGGGATCTCAGCAATATGAAGTCCCAACTAGACCTCAAAACATTTGGAGTAGGAGTCCCAGTAGTGGGTGGTGGTGTAATTCTTTGACTGTGATAGCACGCAGAGGTAAGTATGGTAAATTTGGTGAGATCAACTGTGTGATCCTATGGAGAGTCCAACGCAATGCATGAAGGTTCTAACACACGAAGGCGAAAAGGAAGTGCGCCCCTTAGAAGCCTATAATAGTATGCAACTTGCAAGGAACACAAGAGCAAAATGACATCACAAGATAAAACGCAGTATAGTCCACAAATTAAAGTGATGAGATAATCCACCAAAATGCATTCAACAATATTCACACAATTATATACAAAGTAGTTCATAAGAAAATGTGTAAGTTAAACAACACACATTTCCAATGCAACCACAATAGTCCAACTACATTAATAACATATTCCTGAAAGCATGTTGGCTCTCATATTATCATTATAAGTAAAAGTTGCATCCATATATACACAATTGACAACCACTAGCCCTAATAGTGGAATATTACAGTCAAGAACACCTACTCCTCCAAATAAGTATACTAACTCTACGCTATGGAGAAGCCAAGGCTCTTCATAATGCTCCCAAGCCTTTTCTAAGCCTAAACCTAACCAAAATATTGGCTCCCAAAAGCCCATTCTATGAGTTATGAGGTTCTATTTATAATAAAGGGTGGGGTGACCCTTTAAATTTCCCTTTGTGACTCTTTGACTCCCCTAATAACTCTTCAACTTCTTTATAAGTAACTTATTACATGACATGATGACTTTTCACATTCCACTAATAACACTTGGAATTTGACTTATAAAATATTTACAAATAATATTACATCTTCCACATGTACCCAAGTAAGACAAAATAGGCTAGAGACAACATAATAAGACAAAACACTATGATTCTGAAGTTTGGGAAAATACCAGCTCGATAAACTCCACTTCGTTCTTCTCGGTGACATATTGATGCCAAGCTTGGTATAGTATGATGGTGTTTTCTGAAGGAAAACTCTTACCTCCATGGCATCCGAGTATATGGTCTTGAAACATGTATCCAACTCATTCTGAAGCATGTGCAACATGGTCTTGACCATGACAAGACCACAAATGTACTTCTTCATGTTCTGTGCGCTCAACTCCAAGTCTTCTCTGGTGGCCTCTCATCTTAGTTGCTCCATGTACTCATTGATCTCTAGCCGAGCTTGGTTCTTGGGTTCAGCCTCGGTGAGGGAAAGAATGATAGGATCCTAAGCATTCTCACCATTACATCCAAACTATTATACAACTATGAATATGAGGCATGTATGCTATTGATAAATGGGCTGACCTGTTTGTAGTTCTGGATCAAAATTCAAACCTTTTCTTTCTCTAGATCGACCTGTTGCTTCATCTTCTTTCCTAATTGAAGAGGGTTCCTTTGTATTGCATTTTCCACCCTTGTAGATGGGTGATGGTAGAGGGTATGTTCTTGAGAGTTTGAACAAACTCTTTGCTCCACTGTTGTAATCCACATACATAGAAAACTGCTTTATGCATGGTGACAAATCCATCATAGAGCTTCCACATGGTATCACCAAGTGTTGATACTTCAAGAAGTATCACTATCTTCATCTCCCTTAATGCAAAATTTGTATTCTTCTCTAATGATCGAAGTTGTTTTGCGTCTTGCCTTGAAACCTACAAGTTATTTTCCAGTTGCTCATTCTTGGCTATCAGGTAATTAACATTTGAAGTTGTTGCTGCTTCATAAGCCAAGATGGCTCTGGCAAGGGTGGTTGGATGCTGCTTGGTGTCTCACACTATCTCCCTTTCCTTGATGAATGAAGGTGATGTGTTATCATCTAGAAAGTGCTTCCTTTGCACCTGTAAACATTCCTCTACAACTTGTCATATGGTATATTTTACACATACATGATCAGATCATCATCAAGGATAAAAACATCTCCTTGCTCACTTGGAGATAGTTCTGACACTGGAGGTGGCGAAGACCGTGATATGACCTATGGTTCTCTACGAATCAGGTCAGTGTCTTCATTTTGTGGCTCCTACTCAAATTCCATGTCTGTCAATCAGACCAGTTACTCAATCTGCTAAGAAAGAAATCAATTCTGCATCTATTCACCCTCTTGCTCAGCTACATGTTGTTTTGAATAATCAACTTGTATGGTTGTTGTTTGCTCTGTCATTGCACATTGCCTTTATTCTTCTTCCTTCTTCTGATTCTCTTCTCTTTCTCTCCTCCTCGACTCCTATTCTTCCTTCAACTTCATCTCCCTCTCCTGCAACTTCAATTCTGCTTCCTACAACCTCTACTTTTCTCTCTTCCTTAGTTCTTCTCTCTTTATCCATTTCTTACACTTTTATTCCACTCCCAAAGATGCCTTCTCCAATATAGGATATTCCCTCATCTTACAACTTTTCTCTTCCTCTGGTTTCTCAATAATATTCCTCTTTCCATTATACTGCATTGGATTGTTGCTTCTTCGAGGGTTGCTACTGTCTATAGAGAAAATTTCCAAGTTCCTGCTAAGCCAACTGGGTCATTGAGTCTAGAGGAATTATATTAGTACCTCCAAGGGTCCTCCTCTAGCCATTGAAACACCCCGTGGATCCATGGAAAGTAAACCCTCACACTGTGGTCCTTGCAAATACCATGGGATCGTATGGATAAAAGTATTTGGTGCCAAACTCAAATTTCACTATGTCCTTAGCCTTGGCATCAAAATATTTCAAGCTCTTAGTCTCATATAAACTAATCTGCAAGGGAAGAGTGGGCCATGGCACTTTATTCTTCCTATGCAGTACTGCTGATAACCCTATAATAAGCTTGTACAATGGGATGATAAAATGGTTAGTTAGCCTTGCCATCACTCCTTGATAGATGTAGTTGGAAAGCAACTTATGATAAATGTTGACGACAATGTCTTTTGATGTCCATGTCTAGCTCATGTTAGGGAACTACTTCTAGGCACAAATGGCAGCAAGTAGGTATGCAAACATGTAAAATCTCACTTGTTAATTCTTGGGAAGATTCCGAGCATTAGCCACATGGTTCTTCAACTGATGAGCCAAGAAATATGACGAGTTGAATGGCATCCCATCACTCATCAACTAGTCTAGTAAGAGTACCCATCCTTCTAGAAAGGTTTTGTGTTCTCTTGAACATATATTCTATAGGCAAAGATGAACAAGAACTGGTAATCCTTCCTGAGGGACTTTGTCTTGTAAACATGAGTGGGTGTTTCTCTAAAATTTGATGACTCTTTCACCCAATTCTTGACGATGTCTCTAGTTTTCAAATAGCTATGGGTGGCATATAAAAGTGAGACCATGTGCTTCACTGACTGGGAAACTCATACATCTGCTGGAATTTCTCTGACATGAAGGTGGCAAGCTCTATCCCACTAGCACTACTCAGTGTCATATTATGTTCATCTGTGTATGAGAGAATCTAGCTAATGATGTGTGCACATGGGAAGTTGGGGTACCTACATGAAATCTTGTATAACCCTGACCAATGGATGCTAAGGTAAACCTATCAGTCCTCTAATTCTACCTTGAAGTTCTCTGCAAAAGTATCTTTGATTTTCTTCCAAGAGTGTGTTGCACCATTTTCGATGAACAATTGAGTATTTGCATAAACTAGTAGAACAACTCATATCTACTAAACTGCTTCCCTAGTACTTCTCTCGACAGTTTCTTTTGATGCAAATCTCTTGGATGACACGTTAACTGTAACTTCTAAAGAGATGTTCAACAATTGTTGTACTCGTGGGACAGAGAGGGCACTCATGGAAAGCAAATGTCAAAGAAAAGAAAAACAACTTCAAGACAAGATGAAGTAGCAAACCAAGCTGATGATGGAAAAGATTACGTAATTTCGACTAACTGAGGTCATTGGATGGTTATGGGAACTATGCATTGTGTAGTACCAATAGTCAGGTAGGAAGCTTGATGACTAGAATTGTGTAATCTGCGATTTAGTCTGGACAAAGGCGGGGAGAGACTACACATTGCATAGTCTCGATGGATAAGCTAGGAGGATGGCTCCTGGGACTATGCAATACATAGTTAGAGCTAGCCCAAGACAGACTCTACACAATTTTAGAAGCCAAGACAGAGTCCTTGAGCTCCCATATTGGACAATGCATGCAGTGTAGTGTGAGATCTGGGCAAGGGGACCTAGAGTTGTCTAGGGGGAGTGTGAAAATCAAGCATATATGAAGGATGGTGTGATGCTGAGTATAGATCTAACTAAGTGTAGGTGCATGCAAGTGAAACAAGTGTAGGAATTAACTGAACTGAATGAAACGAAGCATGTGAAGAGAGTCACCACAATAGCGGCTGTTGATGAAAAATAGGGTAACTCATGCGACACTTGGGAAATGCAATCTAAAACTTGAATAAACACTTCTATAAGCTAAATAAAGTTAAAATGCTTTCAATCGTTCAAAGAAACAAGTGAAACAAACTCTCGCAAGCTAAACAACAAAATGCGACAAAAAAGCGGTAAAAGACAAAAAACGCAAAACTCACCTAAAAAAGTGACGATGATCACACCGAAGGTTCCTTGATCTCCTTGGGAATGCTAGAGATCCAAGATTGAGTGTGAAAATGAACTCTAGCAATGTCGATTAAATAGATTTCACCAAATTAGGTTTTATGACGGGCATGCCTAAACCAAGGAAAAAGTGACACTTGGCGACAGTTTCTAAAAAATATCACAAGTACCTCCTTCAAATTATTAAAAATAGATCAATGATTTTTTGGGGATGTTTTTTTTCTTTTTTTCTTTTTGATTTTTTGGGAAAATTTCCATGCATTGCCTAGAGAGATTGCACAATTTTGAGAAGGACCCGACAACTCTCTGGCTCACGCACTGAGCATTTTCTGAGCATAGTGGGTTCTGTGCAATTTCTAGGTTGAGTGGCTCTTGACTGCCTCTCATGTCTATGCAATTTCCTAGCTCAAGGCTAGCTTCCATTCAATACTACGCATTTCCCAAGATCAAGGTTCACTAGCAGTCAGGACTGCCCAATTCCCAAGAGTAAGGCTAGTTACCCTCAAGAATTGCCCAGTTCTCTAAGGCAAGCCCAAAGAAGTCAAGGAACTAAGTTAGGAGATCGAATTGTGGGTTAGAGAATGAACTAAGTGAAAAAACACAAGCCAATATGAAAATAATAAATCTCAATCGAAGCATAAGTACCTAAATTAATGCAAGATGAGCTACTATGTTTTAGAAGGAAGGCTCCAAAATCAAAGCATAGGAAAAAATTTGGCGGGTGGTTATAACCACTACAACAGAATGTTATGTCAAAATATCATGGGTGACAATTCCACTGCATTTCAAAATTGAAAAGGATAAATGTTATCCATATGTTTAAATCAACATGGATATAGTCACCACTCGTCAATGATATACCAACATATGTGTCATTCATGCTTATATTTCTTTATTTCAATATAGAAGAAACATATAATAGTGTTGTTGGTATTCAAGCGTTATCCACTGAGCATTTATAATTTCATATTTTATCTTTTCTTTACTCACCTGAGAAATGAATGGAGAGAAGTGGAAGAGATTGGAAAATTTCTTGAAAATGTTGATTCTTTACCTTTTCAGCCAATCGATTGTCCTAATATTGGTTCCTCCTAATCAGTGAATATAATATACAAAAATTTATTACAAATAAATTGCCCCACATCGTTCCTCACTTGTGATGATAGTTGGTTACAATGATGTATTTGTGACACTCAAATTCATGAATAAGGATTGTATCTGCTCAAATACTTTTATTAGATATTTGGAAGCCAGCCTCACTTTAGATATTTATTAAATTGGACATGATAATTTCACATTATAGCTAATACACTACCACAATATGTTTAATGAAGAATTCACATGATAAATCACATATAGAAATTAAGGACATGTGTCAACAACTCCTTTGTTACTTGATAATAAGTTGGATGAGCATCTTATTTATTTTGGTTCTTCTGTTAGAGGTACAAGGGATTATTGGAAAAAGTTTCATGTTGAAGTTAGTAACATGAATACCTAGTCTCTTCTCCATCTCTAGTTTTAACTTTAATTGCAACTGAAAATAAGTAGTAAGACTTAAATAATGTCATGTTGAGATATTTATATTCACTTTGTTTACATGAATATTGTATAAATATTGAAAATAATATCCATTACTGACATATTGTTCCCATGTTTATACATAATATATTCAATATCTTGTAGAGATAAGTCATAAGTATACGAAAGATAAATAATTTTAGTTTCTTTTTATTATATAGAATTTTGGTTCTATTTCCTGTGGTTTTATATTAAGTATATCTCTTTTTTGTTTAGATATGAGTGGCAACGTAGATGTTCATAACACATCCATGGTTTCTTATGGTTGGAAGCTAATCTTAACATGAAAATATTAGATTATGCAAACCTTGTAGATGCACATGTCACAAGGACATTCTTTGATATACCTATGAAACCATCGGAATCCATGTGACATTCATCCTTACAACATATTGGTTTCTCAAAAACTTAACTATGAACCCTTCTTATTGAGTAGGTAAAATATTTTTCCTTCTAATCATCTTGAGGATTATGGAGAATTGTTAAATAGTGTTTAAGGATGTATAAAGTGGAGTACAGAGTAGTATAGATTCTCCTTTTATGTATAGAGTTGGATATTTTCACATGCCACTACAAGCTTGATTGGAGGTCACAATAAATCAATATTATTTATATATTATCAAGAGGAAATATAAATATGATCCAAAAAGAAATGATAATATGTCAAATATACCTAAAATAATCTTAAATATACCTAAATTAATCTTCTTAGAATATGGCATGCAAATATTGATGGTGAAAAATTGGTTACTTGGAATCTAGTATTGCAATATATTGCAAGTTATACCTTCGAAGTAAGACGATTATAAAAATTTATTAAGATATATCGACTGTAATTTCGAATTCTATTAGCTTTAAAGATCGTTCTTTATATGCATACAAAAGATTCTTTATGGAAACAATTTTTGACTTTGACATTGTAATAAAATAAATGCACCATATGTTAAAGTACCTCTTATATTTTTTAATCATAAATTTTCTTCCTTAATTTTTAGATGAAAATTCATCCAAAAACACTCAAGATAGCCGACAATTGTCAACGTAGAATATTTATTTTTGTTGAAATATATGGTAGAATACCCTTTATCTAACATCCATATACGAAAAAAATAGTAATATCTTGGACCTTTGTTTTCCAATGTAAACAAGATCCATGGAAATAAAGATATACGTTCCATTGTTCTAAGTTTGGCCACAATTTTCTCCTATTCCCAATAAGGATTTACATGAGCTTAAAGCTTTTGGTCGGATAAAATTGCATTGTACAACCCATTGTGTAACATTTCTTTAGATATTTATCTTTTAGGTGAAACCGTATTTGAAAATTAGGAGAAATTTTCAGTATCGACCATGGCATGTTGGTTGGGAATCTTCTCATCTAATAATGTTGGAAATGAAGAAGATGAAAATACCCATAAATAAGAAATGAAGAAGATGAAAATACCCATAAATAAGAAATCAATGTTGAAGAATATTTTGAATGAAAGATTTTTCTTATTTGATTCCTTCATCTAATAATGTTGGAAATGAAGAAGATGAAAATACCCATAAATAAGAAATCAATGTTGAAGAATATTTTGAATGAAAGATTTTTCTTGTTTGATTCCTCCAAATAATGTTATTGTTTCTAACATTCACACTATTTGTCAGAGGAACCTTGATACGTCTGGAAAAACAATAGTTTCAAATGACGTTATAGAAGAATCCGTTTTTTTTTTCAATGAATTACCAATCAAGGGGTGATATCATTTACCTTTCACATAAAAAATTTACATCTCCATCTCCCTTAGTTAAGAATAATGATTTTATTTTGAGATCATTTTATGATGTCTAGTTGAATATGAAATTCATTAACCTCTTTAGTGATTTCGGAAGGCATGGGAAGTGTATTATCCTTTATTATTCATTAACCTCTTTAGTGATTTCGGAAGGCAGAGTGGGAAGTGTAATATCCTTTATTATTCGTTTTGCTTCTCATGTTGTTTCTATTTCTTGAAGTTATGGAAATAAACATTGTCTTTCCTGGGTGAAGTATAAATAGCTACTTTTAATATACAGGCAAATACTATACTCTAAGATATGAAAATTATTATTACATATATGTGGCAACTTACATGGGGAATTAGTTGTAATATTCCAATACGAAGCGAGTCATATTAAAAACACATTGGCGGATGAAATATATTTTATGGGACAAGGTATTTGTAAAATTAGATTCTCTCATGCGGAACACATTTCGAGGGAATAAAACTTGTCCTTCTAGTAGTAGAAATTTCATTTTTGTAGATGATCTTGGTGAATTTCTTCCCATGATAGGAAAAAAATTGTAGAAATATTCAATGCTATTATTACTTTGCATATAATCTTTTACTATAAGAAAATAATAAAAATTAATATTACTTTTGCAAAATATTAACTAAGATAAGAAATGCAAAACTTGTTATTGATGTTTACTAGATTCTTATATCATAGGTTGCATAAGTTGACATGATATGGAAAAGATTTTATTTAATTTAGAAGTTCACTTGTTTCCAACAAATAATTTGGTCACTTTGTCTTTCATTGAAAAGCTAAATCAATAAATTCTCTAATAGTGTTATGTGTTTCTAAGCATTTATGGCAAACATAAGTTATTGGCATTGACAATAATCAATTAGCCCTGTGAAGTCTTGTTATGTTTGATCTTGAAATGTACTTTATGGTTTGAATTCAACATAGTTAGTTGTCCACTTCCTTACATCAAGAATATATTCTATATGCTTAGCTCTAAACCCCCTTAACTTCTAATGCTCACAAGTGTTCTTTTTGATAAGTATATTTGTGCTCCATATGATGCAAGTAATCTATAAATTAAATACACTATTCATAAGAGGAAATACAAAAATAAATTGATTTAAATATTTCATCGACCCCTGCTATCCACGAATTATATATGTTGAATTTGGAATGGGAGAAAAATTATATTGGGAACAAAGAGCAACATGGGTTGAACATCATAGTCATATCAAGAACCAAACCAAAATATGGTTTAGATAATTCACCACTTTTTTCTTTTGAACTTATACCAAGATGAAAAATAGTCTACATGTAACAAAGAAAATAAGAGCAATAATTAAATTGTAGCATCTAACTATTAATGTTTTAAATTATGCATAGATTTTCTATGTTTTGTCCTTTCATTTTTCTTTTAAATTCACATAGTCTATATCCAAAGATATTAATATTACATTATATTATGTCAATTATGCTAATGTAAATTCATATAAAATTATCACATATTTATGGAAGGGAGAATTACTTTTTAAAATTATCTAAAGTAATGTTCTTATTAGTGTTAAATAACAGTTCAACTTTGTTATGGTAGTTTGAGAAAATTGACAAGGTGAAAAATTTAATTTACCATTGGCAGTCCTTGGGCTCTATGTTTCAATAACCTATGCTTTTTCTTGTCTTATTATAATGTAATGCAACCTTGTTAAAGGCACGATGAATTCTTTGTTATTTTCCTTGGACCAGGAATAATAGATATTTTACTAGCCCACTAGTGTTCCCATTTTATAGTGTCAAACTCTTGTTAGTTGTTTGTGTTATTATTGATTTATCTCTCTCTCAATTTTACTGATAAATGATATGATATCAATGGTGAAAAACTATTACGATAACGAATATGTGCAAAGAGAAGCAAATAGTTTGTTACTTGAGATGCACAATAAAATATATTTATGGAGGAATCCACCAAGTAACCAAGGTGAAAAGGAAGCCAAAACCATGAAAAGAAAGCTCATTAGGGTTCGTTAAAAAGGAGCATCTTATATTGAATCTTCAAGTTCACATGGATCAGAGGAGAAAATGTACAAAATAATACCTTTTTTCCATTGTTACTATAGAAGTGAAACAAATGGATATGATAGATATGAGGATACTTTAAAGGTTATTGATTTCCAATATTTAGATCCTAATGAAAGGTTATTGATGAAAAACAAAGAGTTGAAAAATACTTGGTTTAATGGTTGTTGTGATGGATCAATGTGAGATCATGTGGATCTAGCAAATGAAAATGGTGTTGGAAGCTTAGGTCAAGGTAAAAATTGACATGAGCTAGAGATCTGACAAGACAGAGATTACATGGGAAAGAGAACGTAAATGGGGTCGATGGTTCTATGGTATTGTGAAGAAGCTATCATGTTATGAAAAGTTGTAGTTGTGTATGAACACACTAAAGGTTTATTGTCTAAGTTTTAAATCCTAGTAATAAATAATTTGTATCCCCAAGGTTGTTGGAAGACCAATTTGTTTGGGCATACATGTAGGGAAGTAACACATGATGTCTGAAGTTATTGAATGAACCACTTGAATAGTTATGAGGATGACAAGGGTACTCATATTGTAACTTGGGGTTAGCATTTTGTAAGACCTATTATAAGGCATACATGTTGTAGTGCATTGGCATGTGGAGTTATAGATGATGAAGTTGTCTAATGGGTCATTTGAATAGGTACTAGGGTGGTAGGTGTACTCATATGCTAGATTTAGCAGGGAAACACGAAATCTCAAGATATGGGATAGTTGTTAAACCATATACGAGAAAAAATATCCTAGAAAACTAGTGGATAGAACAACTAGTTACCCAAATATTCTAGTGGATGATAACTTTTTTATATATACTTTAAAAAACTAATTAGGACCATGTTAATCTCACTAAGTCAAACTCGAGAAACTAATTGTTATGGCAGTTAAATAAAAGTGACTCGATGATAATGTCATGTCCGTGTATAGTTTAAGATTTTTACATTCTAATAATTAATAGTTTTACCCATACTATTGTTTTTTAATATAACTTATTTTAAAACATATTATTATTAATTACGTATATATGTAAAAATATATATATATATATTAATATATATAAATAAATATTTACATAATAGATTTATTATTCCATTATATTTTTCTATAAAAGTTTTTAGATTAAAATGAAATTTCTATATTTTTTATCATGTGTTAATATTGATTTATTTTATCAAAATTTTTTATTAGAACAACTAAAAATATAAATATTTTTTATTCTATAATAGCCAATATTATATTCTAATCGATAAGTAATGAAACATTGCGGATTTCTGCTGACATTAGATTGCTCTTGTCCGCTATTATCAATAGCGGATGAAACATTTAATGTTTCTATTGAGATCAGAATGATACTCTTATTTAAATTCAGTACTAAATTATGTCCTCAAATGCTATAATTAATCTTAAATTCTGTAAACAAGCCAAAGCCAAACCACGTGTGTGTTAAATTCTGCAAACAAACCAAACTACGTGTGGGTTAAATTCTGTGAACAAACCGAACCAGACGTGGATTAAATTCTGTAAAGAAACCAAACGAGAGGTGTATGTGAGTATGCGTATGTAGTGGAAAGGAGTGGAGCACTTGTGGTTACCGGAAAATTTGACTTGCTCACTTAATAATGAAACATGTCAAATACATACAAATCTTCTTAAATTGATTAGGTTACGTTTCAAAATGGACTAAGTTTTCTACACAAGACTACAGTAGTACAGTCTGCCATACTTATTTTCGCTAACTAAATTATCTGCATGCTGTTATCTTATGCTTCTTCCTCTCAAATAGGACAACGACCTGACACTTTCTCATTTCTCGTTCTGATATTTTTTCAAATACACATGCTTCAAACTTGACTCTTATGAGTCGAGATTTTATGGCGCAGGTTATCCAGTTGGTCTGTAAATAGGGAAATTACAGGTTTCCCATATACTTCCACAACGGAGGTTCAGCCGCCAATAGCAGCCTAAATTCTTGATTGGAAGCCTTCAAACTCCATGCCACTGAAGGAAATGGGCTTGTACATCCAATGTTCGTCGGAGGTCAGAAGCTACAAATATGCAAAAGAAACAACCTGCTGATCAGAAACTTCCATAAATCATAGACAATGAGCTTCCTATCTATTTTTTTTTTAAATTCTTATATACGTCTTTGGTAGACGCTACAATATAGGACATTATACACACCTTGATTTGGAGCTGCATGAACTTCACATATTGAATCGCTTGTTCAAGCATTGTACTGATATCAACCTGACCACAAATCCAATGGAATGGTATTTGATATTTCAGCCATAAAACCTGAATGCATAGTTTAAAATCAAGGGCATACCTTGGTGCCATTTGGAACAAGATTCTGTAATAATTTCAGCCGCTGGTTGATTCTTTCCCGTCGATTCTGTAAAGTCAAAATCGAAAGAGTTATGAACAGCTTAAAAAGTCAGTTAAAACTTCAAGAATTAAGTGCTTCTATAGACATTTATAAATACATCCTGTGACTTTGAAGGTAGCTTGTGAAAGTACCCGTGCATAAACACTTTGAGGATCAGTTGCCGTACCCCTCCGAGAGCGAAGCTTTAGACTAGTATTATGCAGTGGGGCAGCAGTTATCGACATGCTATGAACTGAATGTGGGCCAACGCTGCTGCCAATATCAGAAGAGCCTTCAGTCAAAAAATTGTTGGCATTGGTGACGGGCATTTCTCCAGAAATGGATGTTTCTGGCAAATTACTCACTGATCTTTTCCCGGAGCACAATTTCTTTTTAAGGAAATGTATCTCGTGATTTCTATCTTGCTCCACCATCTTTCTCTTATTGCACTTTCGTTCGACATCTTTCGTTGTACCTTTCTCTGGCCAACTCTTGTCATAGTTAGCATAGTGCTTCGAAATAACATTGCGATTCTCGTCCTCCGTGTTTTGAGTTACGAAGCTGTTACCTCCTACAATTCTAAGCATGGAAACTGGCAAGTCAGCACTTGATAACCTCGTAGTAATATTTTCGGATAGCAGATTCGTGCACGAAGGCAGTGCATTTGTATATGTAGAATGGCATTCTTTGACTAAAGAATTTGCATCGTCAGATGAGGAGGATGATGGATCCAATTCCAAATTATTTGAGTGATTGCTAAAGGGATGGAATACGCCAATGTCAGCGGGTCCACTATCGTATTCACAATTAGTGGCACCTGGCCAATTCGAATTAGGCGTATGTACATCTAGACAACTATAGGATTCATTTCTTCCAATTTCGATGGAATTCCCTGATGCCATTTCATTTGTATTGACTTCCAGTAACCTTTGTTGAAAGCTTCCTATTTCTACCATAAATGGTGTCTCGTCAAACTCACCACAAAATAATCTCGACAACAAGATATCTGGCACTGTAACTGACCTGGATTCGGCGCATGTTGCAGACTCCATCTCGCAGCCGTTATCGGCGATAATCTACTTAGTAAAACCTGTCACCAATTTCAGAATCGGAAGCAACAATAATTTTATTACAAGGAAATCTCAAGGGACGCCGACGGTATCTCCGATATGTTGCCTGCAAGTTATAGAAATTACAGCGTTAGTTATCGAAATACGTTTAAATTCCTTTATGAACACCATTTTATTTGAAGATAAGATTCACAAGTTTCTTATATTCGGCGCGCGGTTCTGAACTGACGTGAATTACACTGTGATAACGAGGAGAAAATCAGTAAGTTTTCCATTTTTCTAATAAACTATGGCAACCTATACTAGTATAAGGAACAGGAAGGTAGAGAACAAATCTCACGAAATCAACTAAATTGATAAAATCAACCGTTAAACCTTTAGAATGTAGATTCAGGTGCAGAATATGTACATTCTCGACGCTTTTAGAAATGAGAAAAAAACGAAATTCAAAGTTGGAGACAGCTATATCAAGAAACAGCAAAACGCTAAATAATATTCAAACATTTCAGGAGAATGATGAAGATATAGGTCGCTTACCTGCTAAAGGAAAGGCATCCCTGGAATGAAACAAAAGATAACGTTGGAAGAAACTAAGGTAACCATGAGATGAAGGTGTTCGGAGACAAACGGACGTATATATCCATGTCACCGCATTGTTAAGGTATCCAGTGACAACTCAGAGCTGGCCCCATGACAGTTAGGCAAAAAATTTAAATGGCCACGTTAGTCCACAAAACTATTGTGATTCTTGTCGTCCAATATTTTTTCAAGTTACTAATACGAAGAATATCATCGACGTGCGCCACATTTTCAATTTATTTGTAATAATCAGGATCATACCTGATTATTTATTCTAGCCCGATGATATATCTTAGCAATGGCCCCAAAAGGTGTAAAGAGACGTGAATATGTTAATTTGGAATTGTTAAATTGTAAAAATTATATTTTAGTTTGAAATAATAAATATTGTATTAAATTTATTTGTTTACATTTACTTATATTCTTGGTATGGATATTGAACTGTTACTTTGTAAATCAAATCAAGTAAATTAATTATTGGAAATAAATCATTAAATAAACTCAAAATTATTAATAATATTAATAATATTGTTTATAAAAGTGCTTTAATTATAAAAAAATACTAAATGGGTCAAGTTCACAAGTAGAATTACACTTCTATAATTTATATTTTAAAATTAGATGTCTTATAAATCACGTGGAGAATTTTGACAAAATGATTTCACTTTATTT
>APFE030453822.1:1382-21891 GCA_000404065.3 Pinus taeda | reverse complement strand
TATATATATATATATATATGACCTTGGAATATACAAGCTTCAACACGTGGCACGAATGGCATAGTTTCATGGGAATTATGGTAAAATTTTGTTCCATCTTGACATACTTGAACTGTTGCCCACACTAAGCAAAAGAGTAGTCATCCATGGCAAAATGTGGATGTAACAAATGCGTAGTAATCTCTTCTACGTGTTAATATTCTCTTACGACCAATAATATGAGAGCTAGTTTCTGGGATTTTTTGTTGTGGGGTTTTAGCCATGATGAATGTTACAAATATTACACATGTTAGACTTTCGAGATGGACACCCTCGATGAGACATATGTTCATTATGAGCAGAATAAGTAAAGTATTGTGGGTTGTTTTATTACCTCGGTCATTGCTTTCATATGTTTTATATTGGATCTCTGTTATTTGTTGTCATGCATTGATTATTATAGTTAGTGGATTAATTGTCATAGACACATACATATAGATGGGTGGCCGGGCTCCTTATGAGGAGAATGTAAGGCCATTTGATGAAAAGACGAATGTTGGATCGACTACTAGAGCGATTAGTCCTTAAGTGAATTTTGTTGTAATGCCATGAATTGATTTTATATACCGAAGTGGCGAGGCTGAATTGTGATTCTTTTGATTTGTTTTTGCCTTTGATTTGCCATGGTTTGTTTGGTTTTTTTTTTTTAATATCTTTTAAAAAACAATATGGTGGACGACGCTTTTGAAAGTTTGTTTTTGGGAAGTTAGATGGGTTGTAATTATAAATAAGTGAATGAATAATAGTGTTCTTTTCACTTAAAAGTTTAGATTTTACACTTGTTTTTATTTTGGGTAATGTTTGGATTCAATACGTGTGGATGATGAATAATGTTTGGATTCAACACTTGTGCCTCATTTCCATTATCTAGGACAAATGATGAGATGAGAAATCTAAATTTGTTCAGATTATTCAATCATTTCTTCCATGTCCTTCGTGTCTCGAAGATGAGCCATATTTACTAGTCACTCAAATAAAACAGTGTGATGGATGAACTATTCATATCAAAGAACTCAATTCCTTAAAAACTATTAGGGATTTTTTTCCCTTTCATGATTTGGCAATGTTTCCATGTTGTTTTTCTATATTACATCTGTAAAAAGGAAGTAACCCTCTGCTGCTCAATTTTCTGCATTTAGTCTGACCTGGACCTAACATGGATCTGTTTGTAAATGGTAGGCGTAGGCCTTATTAACAAGGTTTACTGCAATTTGGTCTACACCTTGTGGCCAATCTGGAACTGTAGATTAGAGTCTTCGGTGATAGGTTTCAGACATATCAATAATTTTGTTGCGTTTTGCTAAAGGATATTACATCTGATTTTTTATCATGGACCTATAATTTCCGTAGTCTAGAATGCATGCAATTTTGCAATGTAAGTGGTAAATAATTTTTTGGGATCCGTGGCCTGTCGATGTAGGTACTGTGAAGAGGAGTGTCTTGCAATCTGCTTTTATGGTGTGGTTCGGCTGCTGATAGGTATTTCTTTTATTTTATTTATATTAAATTAAGATATTAATCATTCATGGACATTACAACTATTATTTCATGCGCCAAATTTCAAACAAAACATTGTCCTAAGGATATCTATGTTAGAAATACACACCTAGAGGTGGAGAGAGTGGAAAAACACTGTTTCATTTATAGAGACGAAAACATCATTCACTTACAGATTTTGTCCCTCTGCAAGCAGTATGATTGAAGGCAACATGTTTCCCTTCTTCCATACTTTACCGTGACGAAGAGGTCTTTGCTTGCATGGCTTTTCAATGATATCTCTGGCAATATTTCAGAGTCCAAAGAGCCACCAGTGGACAATGATATGGTACCAACTGAGGTCTGACTGACTTCATGAGAACTACTGCCCATTTCTGCACCACCTACACTTTTCCTGTCGTGACTGAGAAGATGCTTGCAGAGATGGTGAATGTAATATATAGTTTCGAGTACAACGTTGATTTTGTCACTCTAAAAGTTAGAACGTTCGATATGTTTTATTGGTATAAGAATGTCCAACAATATTAGACACGCCATTTTCACTCCAGCAATGTTCATCATCTCCGATCAGGAACCTGTTATGGTATGTTGACAGAGTGGTCTTAATAGTACCTGCAATAGAAATATTGAAGCTTCAACAGTTCGTGAAATTTGGATGAATATGTTTTCCCTGAGGCAGAAAGAAAGAACACACTTTGTGCATCTCCCGACATTTGCAGCTCTCATGTTTGATTCACAATCCCTGATAATCCAAAAAAATAAGGCGACATCCCCGTCCTTTGCATATTGCAGCCAGAATGCAGGCAAAGAATTTGTCTCTTCGACAGAAGATAGAGCATCATGCTGAACCATTAAATTCTTCTGCAACCCTTAACTTCACTTTCTGGAAAGTCCTATTTCTATCGCGTTTCGCAAAAGGAAATGTGATAACAACTTTACCTTCATCTTCCCGGGTGCGATCAAACTTAAACTACTTTCAGACCTGCGACCACATGATATCCTCATGGTTGAACAAGCAAATATTGGATTTGGACTTCCATTCTAGTTAAAATAGGTGAGATGGCAGCACCATGTCAATTTCATCTTCATAGCACCACTAAGAACCAATGCAAACTACCTACTTCACACTTGGGGTTTAGAGGATGTGCATGAAAATAGTCTTAGGACTTGGGTTGCCATTGTGAACTTTGTTTTGCGTTGTGTATTGCTTCGATTAATAAGACCATGAAAACAGTTAAAGAACACTTCGCAAGATCTCGAGCAAATAGCGTTTACCTGTAACATATACAATCAGCATAACATTTACCTGTAACAATGCAAAACATAGACGAGGATTCTCCAACTCTCCACCAATAACAGAAATGCCCACCATTCCACTCTTAAATGAAGACCATGATGCTCGTAACTGTAAAATAGACGATCAGCATAACATTTACTTGTAACAGCGCACAATGCAGATGAGGATTCTCTAGCTCTCTGCCCACAACAGAAATACCCACCATTCCACTCGTAAATGAAGACCATGATGCCCGTAACTAAAGGATCTTACTCGTAACTGAAGGATGAAGACCATGACGAATATCCGGAAAATGCATACAAGAAGAGCAGAAAGTGGTATGCCCGCTGAATGTGGATGCTAGGTGTCAGCCTTAGAAACAAAAGGACGACAAAAGTATCTTTCAAAGGAAGGCCTATCGACATAATTATAATTATGATTTCAACAAATGAATGCAGTTCTGGAATTTTACATGTCCACGCGATATATATATCAACTGATGCATATATGCTTTAAAAGGATTGGTGCAACTCATGTGAAATTCAATTCAATAACCCATCACTTCATGGGAAGATATTGATGTCTCTTCGTTCCAATCATAAATCAACTACAACACATTATGTAAAACAAAATCTTCCACAGATATCCAGCTTGTATCTTTGTACAAAGAAGCAAAGCCCCTCATTGTTAGTTAGTGTTTGAAGAGTTCAACACTAGGTCTATCTAGCTTGTACCTCTGTACAATGAAGCAATGCCCCTTATTGTTAGTCAAAGTTTTAAGAGATAAGCACCAAGTCCTAAATTAGGGAGGCCTTAGATTAGGGAAGGAAAAAAATAGGTAATGATAAAACGACAGTCAAAGTAGGTACGAATTAAAATAATTAAAAATGTGCAGTGGAAATGTTATTTGAAAGTTTATTTAGGTATATTGTTTAGATTGATGGTATGAAAGTTATGCATGTTTATTTGAAATAGTCAGTATATATTAATTTTTTAATTCTTACCAAGTGTTGAGAAGGATCAAATCTTTTTAAAACTCAAATCTTTTTTTGAGTGTAAAATTTGAGAAAAAAATTGTATTTTGAGAAATCTAATTCCTTTTTTATTTCTGTAGACTTTCCATAAATTTGAGTTAAGATGGATCTTTATTGGTTCTTAATGATAAATAATTATGGTTTATTTTAACTTAAATGTATATTTAATTTTCTTTAATTAGTTATAACATGTGTAAACTAGCCTATATTGATATAAGCTTTACATTATAATCAAAATATTACAATTCCTTCTATATTGAAATATAAACACATTTTAAGGAATTCAATAGGATTGGTGCACATGACTTCAACAAAGTTCTCGTCCAAGATGAAGTTAGGGTTCCCGCAACACCAAATAGAGAGAAAATTGAACAATCCATGACACTCCACACTTATATTAGGCATGGTATGTCATCTTGGTTGTGTTAGAAAGAGAAATGACTTTTCCATGCATAAAGGTCATGGACAAGTCATGAGGAGGATTGTGCACAGTTTGTTGGTTGAGTGCCTGAGTTGGTTAGTGCATAAGCATTTGGATGGGCACATGGTACACATGGAGAAGTCAAATTTTGGGGATGGAAACCACAATGACTATAAAATATCCATCACATGATGGCTTTGTGTAGCTCATGGGATTCATGACATTAGCACATTGCGAAGGTGGTTGGATTGGTTTTGTGGTCCAAAGAGTATAAAAAAGGAATCAATACAACATAGCATTGTTATGCTAGAAATTCAAGAGCACACAATGAAAAGTTGTCTAAATACATATCACAAGAGATTGAGCAAGTGCACACATTTGCAAGATGTTGGATAGGGAAGCACACACATAATTTTTGGTTTCCCCATTCAGAGACATGATAAAATGGATCAAACTAAGTTTGAACAAGGGTACATGACAAATCATAGAGAATTCGAAGTGAACCTATATATAGACAAAGATTAATGGGAGAATGCAAGAAAATCATAAGGAACCAACAATCAAGAGCAAGTAATAAGGAGTAAGTGAAACAAGAACAAAAGAGAACACATAAGGTGATAGTGTAAATCTTATAGAAAATGATAATGTGGGCCACAACAAGCAGTAGATTGCATGAATAAACCAAGGAAATGGGATTTTCACAGTTGAATAGGTACATGTTGTGTCCATTTTCCTAGTCACATGAATTGGGTGTGCGTGTGCACTCGGAAGTTGCATGACTTTGTATTTTCACACGATTGTGTCAACCATTGTATCTCTCTTGTATGAAGTTGTTACACTTAGGATTGTAAACACCTTATAACTACTATATATGGTTGTTATTCCAAGTTTCACCACCCACACAAAAGATACTTGTGTTCAATGTGTTGTGTTGGACACTAGTAATTGGCATGATTAATTGATTAGGTGTAAGATTGTTGCAAAAACACTTAATCTAATTACAAAGGTAAAAAGTAAGATTTTTCCAAGTAGAGTATAGTTGGATTACAAAACCATTAAAAGGAAAAGTGTCAATGTTGAAAGCCAAAGATCAATAGAGCACCCATATATTTATGGGTCCTTTGGCATTGTGAGAGGTGGTATCAGAACATGGTTCACAGAAGATTGTTTGATGTTCTTCACCACTGTCACTCTATGACATGTGATACCAGAACACTCTAACAACATGTAGAGTGGTATGTGAGATAGAACCAATGTTTGATAGTGAGACAATATTCATTACTATTAGTCCACGATAGGTGTTATTAAATGAGGATTACAAGTTATAGTACTACAATTGTCATGAAATTTGGAATCAAAGTTTGCATCTCTTTTTAATAGTTGTATAATAGTTGGTAGCAAAGTTATATTGTTATAGCTATTGCTAGGTTGACACCACAAGAAAAGTGATTTTTCCCATGCAAATAGCTAAGTTTAATAAGTGAGGTGAGTGATAGGAATGACATAATGGTGAATACAATTATATATGGTGAGGAGAGCTGGATAGGGAGAGTTAGATGAGTTAGACCAAAGATTGGCCTATATGAGGAAATCATTACAAAATGGCATGCATGGAGTGGGTGTGTGATAATATTACTAACCAATGTTGACGCTTGTCAAGTGTCGAGGGTGAAGGAAGCCAAGGTGGGGTCACTGATAACACTATCATGGATTGAACATTGCAAATTGAAGAAATGAGGTGTTGCATATTCTTAGAAGAATACTATGAAAACAATTGTGCAAAGGAGTCGAAGAGGAGGGAACCTAGAGAGATCTATGGCACTTGGTAGAGATGAAAAGTTTGCACCTAGTATGAGATAAAGATGGAATTGTTGCTACAATGGAGAAATCCCATCATCACATAAACAAATATGAGTCACTTGCATGTTATATTTGTTCAAAAATTCATTATGTGAGAATGTACCCTTGAAGAGGTCAGTTGGTTGAGAAAATTGTATATGTAGTCTTACTAAAGCATAGATTACATGGAGAGGATTCTCCATAGTTTCATGTAACAAGAAAAAGAAAATAAATGGGGAATCTTAAGGGTCTCTTTTGCTTAGATGCACATTGTGCATAGGATTGTCTATTAAAAGGGAGGTTTTATTTTTTGATATATGTTGAGGCAATCCCATAGACACCTATGAGTTGAAAACTCCACATTCTATAGCATGTTTCACCTATGGAAAATTCAAAGAGGAGAATTGAATCCTTGGGAATACTTTCAACCTCATAAAAGAAGGAAGGGGAAATGATGAAGGTCTATTATTGAACAAGAATGAGTTAGGTCTTAGTTTGTGCATGTGCTACAACAATGTGGAAGAAGGTGGTTGTATTGATAGACATTGTGGAAACCCATAGTTTCATTAATGAGAATACGATGAAACATCTTTTTTGTGACCTAGAGATGGATAAGAATTTATATAAAATGGTAAATTTAGAAGTGAAGTTAGTCATATGTGTAGATTTCTTAACATCCATTTGGATAGGTGAATAATTTGATGGCATGGAATTGATGGTTATTCTAATGGATGACAATGTAGTGATGTTCGAATAGGATTTCTTCAAGGCCACCAATGAAGTTTTATTTATTGTAGTAGATCACTTAATATTCCTAGAGGAGGATGGGTCATAAAGTGTCTCGATGGTGAAGAAGAGTAAGATGAGATGCCAATTGAAAATTTATATGATCAGGTTGTTAGGAGTTTGTACAATGAAAAACAACCCTCACATCATGACATCACAACAAGGAAACAATCAATTCATTGCAACCATTCATAAGGAGTAGAAAAAGAGACTATATTGATATTGTCTCTTGTACAAAGATTGTGCAATGTACAAATTCTTCTATAGTCACAGGGACAAGAGAAGATTTGTTCAAAACTTGCAATAATGATAGAAAGAGATGGAAAACTATGTTTTTATGGTTCAGGTAGCATCCTGCATGAGAAGATTGTATCGAGACCATTGATTAAGGAGAGTGTGGATACATTCACTTAGCTTGACTTAGATAAAAATGAGGTAGGAGAGGACAAAATAGATCTTGCCACTTTCCAAATTATCAATTTGTGAATTTGGGCTTTTATCAAAGGAAACTTGATTGGTTATGCAATATTTGAGGATGAAATGTTTGTCGAACTTGATGATTCGTTAGAAATTTTTAGGATATTTATGAAGTTACATTTATTAGGACAAGTTGAAGATGCATAAACTGTCATGAAAGGAAATGTGAGCTTCATACCTTCAGTAAGGAGGCATTATTATAGCCTAGGATGATGATCAAATTCATCTTGGCATGATCAAGAGTTCAATAGTATATGTCATATAAAATAAAATGGAAAACAATGTATTTTGACATGAGGAGGTACCTTCTAATGAATTCAGTGTGATAGTTGGACTGGTTATCCAATTATTCCAAGGAATTGGGTATTTCATTGTGCAAAGGTATGTTGGAAGTAGTTGAAGTATGGTCGCAGAAGCATGTTATGAGGTTTGGGAAAGTGAATTATTAGAGGCTTGATAGTTAGTGACAAGTCTCATAATAATGTTCTACTTGGTCGAATTGGATGTTTCAGTTCATAGGTTGGAAGTTGTTGGGCTAGGAAGAAGCTGATATGAGGTAGGATGTAAGGACCTCCACTAGATGGGTCTGTTTGACCACACCCCATTGTTCAACGAAATTGATGTTGGCGTTTCCGCAACACCCACTAACAAGAAAATTTGAAGGTTCATATTGTTCCACACTTATATTGAGCATGCCATGTTATCTTGGGCATGTGATCTTGCCAAATGGCTCACATAGCCATGGAATGCATGGACGTGGCACAAGGTGGATTGGGCATACTTCATTAGTTGAGTGGTTGTGTTAGTTAGTGCATGGGTGTTTGGATAGACACATGTTTCACATGGACAAGAAAATTTTGGGGATGATGTGCAAAAAAAGCAAGACGTGTGCATCAATTGATGGTTGGGTGTGGGTAACACGAAATCGATACATTTCCAAAACCATTGGATCAGTTTGGTGAGTGGAATGTGAAGAAATTAACATAAGATATCTATGGGTCGGCTAGATAGACAATAGATCATGGTGGGAAGTCATCTCAATGTGTATAGCAATTGATCAAGTGAGTGCACACATCAACTAAATCTTTGCTAAATAATCCTACATGAAATTTTGGGTTTCATAACTAAGAAACACCATGAAATGCGTTATTTTGAACTAGAATGAAGAGACAAGACCAATTGTAGTGGACAGGGTGTGCACCCATAAAATAAATATATGAAATCATAAGTGGAAGAAGGGGAGGCAACAAGGGAAAAAGGGTAAGTCGCATGAAGGTGAACAAGAGCAAGGCAAGACATAGGTTGATAAGAGTCCATTGTAAGATGCATGGAGAATTCAGACAATAACAAGAAGAAAATGACATAACTTCACGAAGTGATAGGGAAATTTATAATATGATAATTGTCATACACATTACAGAGATAAATGGATTAGATGAATGTGTGCAACATAAATTATATGTTTGCATAGACATAACCCACATTGGATCATTATATCTTTTCCATAAGCCTGTTGTTAAGCTCAAAGTTACAAACACTTTCCGACTGATCTTATATATAGTTTAGTTGTTTGACCATGTTAGCCAGCCTACAGAAAAACTAATATTAAATGTATTGTGTTGAACATTTTATGTTGACATGATTAATATATTGGGTTGAGCATTTTATATTGGCTTGATTAAATGTAAAATTGTATAAAAAAAACTTAATCTCATAACAGAAGTAGGTATATTTCACACCGTACGGTCGGGTTGGTCAGGCCACGGAATGTTTGATGCAGCACGCCCCGGTGTCGACAGAGCAGGCGCCCAGATCTGTCATCGACTCATCCCGCCGTCCTGAAAATTTTCCACGAAACCGAAATAAGAATTTCATATTCAAACATAGGTGATCAAGGATTCGACGAAACCAAAGGAATAATAAAATGAAACGACATATTAATGGAAGCATGCCGTTGATTGCGGGCACATTTGCATTTAATTTCTTATATAATCCATTGCCAATGTAATCCTTTGTTGCATTATGGGATTACAATTTAGCATATGAGGCATGGCATGAAAGTTCGTTGTTCTTTTTCCAAATCTTGACGTGTAAGAAGCGTGCATAGTTAGGGTTATAAAATTAATAGTTCATATAGTTAATTTGGGTGGACTTAATGCTCAACGGTATCTATTTTTCTTTTTTAAATCACAAGTTCAAAATCAGAAAAATATAACAGGTATGCAATTTCCATTTAAATTTATAAAACAGTGACGCAAATGACAACGAACGCCTGTATTGAGAGGCCTTTTGTATTTTGAAGGGAGCCTCTCTGAATATAAATAATATTAAACTCAGAGTGGCGATACCAATGACAACGAACACCATTGAGCTGGCCTTAGTGTTTCCGCGTTGTATAGAGGTATCAAACTCTCCCCGTCATGGAAGAGTCGCCCACGTCTGATTTCTGTATTATTGCACGTGCCTGCATGTTGTTTGTCTCCAGGTTTGCAGCCTTCCTATCTCCACTATCATATTAAAGTTTTCATATAATATATCCAAGTATCAAATTTGAGAGAGGTTACAGAACTTCCGGTGGAATGTAAGGAGAGCCATTTGAAAATTGAAGTGTTGTTTCCTTTGAATAAAACATCATATATCATGTTCTGCATTTCTACGTCCGGTGAAGGATTGTTGTTATCTTTTTACAAAGTTTTGATTTTTGATTTATCACAAGTCTATTCATTAGTTTTTTTATTTTATTTTTTTTGAAAGCTGTTGCTATAGACTTTTTTTTAATGAAAATTTTTAGGCTCATTTGTTTGGGAAGCAAAGAAGTAGAGGTATTTTTATTGCACTTAGATGCAACATAAGATTATAATAAAATTGCATTTTTTTTAGGACTCCAAAATTTGAAAATTTCATTGATGTGTTCATTTGTCTTTAACATTCATTTGTATAGCTTCTATGTAGATTTTATCAAGGCATGGAGTTGCAAGCTAGGCTTCAAGGAAATATGACTGTTCTTCATAATCCTTTTGTGTACATGCACAATGGAAATCAATTGTAAGTTTACAAACACGCTGCTACTGTCTCTATTTTCTGTTTGTGGGCTTCTTTCTTTGTCTCTGCTTATATCTCTATCTCTCTCTTCCACTTTTTTACTACAAGCGGATTGTCTTCCACTATCTCACCATATAGCATCTTTTCAATATGATGTTTCTTCCACTATCTCACCATATAGCATCTTGTCAATATGATGTTTTTGTTGCATCGTTGCAACCATTCATTATTAGCCAACAAGTATTCATCAAATTTCACATCAACGATATTAATGGTTGGATTCTCACCATAGCATTGACTACTCCAATGGTAGCTTTATTGTCCTCAACAAGCTGTCTTGCTAGATTCACCAAAATTTTGTCGGCAAGCTCTATTGTTGGATTCACCAAATTGTCATCGACAAGATCTGTTGCTCGATTCATTAGATTTTCATGAATCATCAAAATTTCATCCATTTGTGATTGCGCACAGTGGGGTTCATGAGCATTTACCTGCTCCTTCTCTCTTGCTTCTTCTGCACTTCTTCACATACATCATCCACTTGTGGTTAAGCATAGTGGGATTCAACAAATTTTTCATCCTGTTGTTTATATGTTGCTATAGATTCACTTTCATCTTTGACCTCAATGCTCTCCGTACACCAAAACTCCTCTTAAGAGTATCCCACGCCTCCTTGGATGTCTTGGCTTCTCTTTCCACATGAGTTGGTGCAACTCTTATTTTTTTTAATATTACGGGTAAAGCTCCGTGGGATGAGAAAAGGCCATGTTGAAACTAAAACAGTATGAGTAAATGTAACTAACACATGCTCTTCCAATGTCGTTGATGCTAACTCGAATTTGGTACTTTATGTGGGAATTAATAATGTTGCTTCAAGGTTGTAGGGTGTGTTAATATAGCTGCCCCTCACACAAAATTTTTTGAAAAAAAAATCCGACTTTGAGATGAACATTCTTCAATCTGTTTCGCCCTCACCCTCACAAGCTTAGTCGTAGTTGGCTTCTTGTGCCGCTTCTTCGCGGGCTTTTTCAAGTTTCTTCAAACTTATGTTGGTCTCTCAAAGAGCCTCATGCAGGCTCACCTCTTCTCTCTTCTTCTCTCTCTTTGCTCACGTCGTTTCTCTCTCATGGATCCTTATGCAAACTAACTATGGTCTCTGTTGCTCTCGAGGAGTCTCAGGCAGGCTAAACTTTGATACCATGAAAAAAATTAAAGAGAACAAAACATGGAGCAGAGAATTGCTCCTCTCACTATTACAAATCACTTAATTAAATAAGATTACATTGGAAACATCACTAATAAATGAATCGTCTGAAACTTGACTTAAACGGTACTATGTGAAACTAAACTAAGACACTTGGAGGCACGATTTTCACACCTAACAAGGATGATGAAAAAACACTACAAAAGGTAATATGTGCTAGAAGCCCACATACAAGTCTTTTTTTGAAGAAGTCCAGCACATGCTTAGACAACTTGTAAGAATGAAGACCTGCACCAATAAATGAAGAAAATAAGGCTTGAAGAATATAACAACAAGAAAACGCTGAAACAATTTAGATTCTATAGAATATGGAAAAAGAGAAGGAAAAAAGTAATTTTCTTCTAAATTGTAATCCTAGATGAGACATAGACCAAAATGTATCTTAATTGAACTTTTATGTGGTTGTAATTAAGGTGGAGTGTTGGAGAATCTAATTCCAATTATTTGTTAGGTGTCAAAATTGTCCCTCTAGGTGTTCTAGTTTAATTTCACTTAGTCGAGTTTCAGTCGAGTTTCACTCCAATCAATCATTTATTAGTGATATTTCCAATGTAATCTTATTTAAATGATTTGTAATACTAAGAAGAGCAATCTTATGCTCCATATTTTGTTTTATTCAATTTTTGTGAGTAATATTGTATAAGTAACTAGAATGCTTCCTAAGTTCCTCATTAACGAAAACAACCGGATGTTTATTTAAGAAGAAGAGGTAGTCTATATTCTCTATATTAGAATATAAATGACTAAAGTTTGATAATTTTGGTTTTTTTTTCTGAAAATATAAAAAATATGTGAATAAGTTTTCAATTTTTTTTAATGTGCTGTAATCTTTAATTTATTAAAAAATAATTCATTGAACGGGGGATGTCTATTAAGTTTTAGGAAAAATTATTTCGGATGCTTTTCATTTTGGCAGAGAGGCTGAAAGAGAATTATTACACCAATTCAAATTCAATGACATGCTGTTTCAAAACTATGCCATGTACAATTTTACATGAAGTCTACTGCTGTGAATGAAACCCGAAAACAATCCTTGGACCATCAAGATGTTGACCCTTAGACAAAAACCAGTGACAAAACTAGCACATGGACAAACGCAACGCTAGTACACGTAGTTGAGGTGAGTCACATCGTCATTCCCATATTCTCCACAAATTACGCTCAAACTTCTTGGCGCCTAAGGGAATCCTCCCTTATTACACACGCCAAGTACGAGAGGGGTCAGGCATCACCATTACTGTGTTCTACGACGTCAGTCGTTCGCAAGTTCGGCGGTCGGATCAATGCGGTGACCCATTTGTTGTTGCATTCGAAGAGCATGAGAACAACAGAAGATACAGCATAGAGGAAATCGTCAAATAGAAAGCCATTCTCTTCCAACTCTGTCGGCTCGCAGCCGGGAGACTCCACGAAGACACAAATGAGTGGGTAATTCACTAATTTATTTATTTTTCTTCTCAGAACCTCCTTCGTTTGAATGCTTAATATTTTCAAACTGTGTGCATTGCAGCTATGAAGCCCATATGGTCAAAGGAGTTGGTGAAGACGCTGTTAAACACGACAAGATAGATGGCCATGAAATTGTTTTCAATAATAAATGTTGCAAATATAATTGACAACATAGATTACTTTGAAATTGTTTTCAATGTTGCAAATATAATTATATAGATGACTTTGAAATTGTTTTCAGTTGCAAATATAATTATAATTATATGTCAGAACAAGTCCTTAGCTTTATAACACAATATAATTATTATATGTTAGAACAAGTGCTTAGCTTTATAACACAATAGAAAATTAAGAGAATTTTTATTTTCATCCATATACTTATTTGTAATATATAACTTTCTATATAAAGTTAACTTTTTATACTTATTTGTAATATATAACATTCTATATAAAGTTAACTTTTTATGAATTTCAATTAACTAGATTTCAAATTACTAATTAGATTTATGTTTGTAATTTAATTATATGTTAAGTGTGTATAAACATTCTTTCAAAATATATATTTATATTCTCAATACTTACTGCTTTTTCATCAAACTAAATTAAGTTCTACTTTATAGCAAATAACAATAATATTGATTATTTTCAATTATTAAGTATTACCAAATTTTATTTTATAATACAAATGTTTATATTACAATTTAATACCTATTCAAATTTCCAAAGCTTCCATTTATAAAAAATTCAAACCAATATATATTTCAACATGCTATTTAAACCAACATATATCCACTTTAAGTATGGATCTAACATGAGCTGGGAGGAATCAAATTTCTTTTAGAATGCAAAAGACAGTTGTAACTATAAAAAAGATCCAAGTGTAAAATACTCAAGCCACATCAAATATCTTAACGATAAAATAGAAATAATATATTTTATCGTTAAGATAACCACTTCGAATATCTTATCGATAAAATAGATTGTTTTTAAATAATCTAATCTATTTTATCGTTAAGATATTTGAAATGGTTTTAGTATTTTACAATTTGGTCTTTTTTACAGTTACAGTTGTATTTTGCACTCTAAAAGAACTTTTCCCATGAAGAAAGACCTTATTTACAAAAGTTTATTGGCATATAAATGGTAGAAAATAATGTCTTCCACGTATATCAACAACATTTACTAACGTGATTGTGCTACTTTATATATAAAACATCATATATTAAGTCCTTGGAAAAGGTAGTAGATACTTAATATACGAGAGACACATTTCAATATGTTAGAGACCTTAACATTCCAACACTCCAAGGTATGAGAGGTGCAGAGGGATCTCAGACTATATAACTCTAAACTAATTTTTGTCCTTTGGATAAGGTAATTGTTTAAAATTAATATATGAGAGTATTATTACTAGTGTCCATATATTTTTATGGGTATTACTCTATAATAAACATCAAAACACATCTTTATGGACTTAAGTTGTTAAAATTTAAAAATCATAAAAATAACTAAATTACAACTTTATTTAATATTATTATTAAATAATAATTTTTTTTTTTTGACATAATCACTAAGAAAGTCACAAAATAAGGAGGAAAATAAATAATTATTTGAAAATAATGAATATATAAGTTAACATATATATACATTTTAAAAAATATATAATAAAGTTTTTAACCATTAAACTATAATTTATTATGGAGATTCTTAATTTGTAAATAGACTTTGTTACAATACCATTACTCAATATCGTCGCTTATCAATACCACATACCCAAAAAACTATAACTCATTTCATATGTCACTTGTTCATATCTCTTTTCTTTTAATTAATGAATTTAACTAAAGAGCAAAAATGACATAACTACTTTGGAAATAAATCTTACCATTTGATTTGTGTTACCACTAAATAGAATCTTCTATGGAAGTTAATTGCCTATCATCCACCTAATCATTATTGATAATTAAATTAAAATTATGAAAGCCCTATTTCAAAATAAACATATCCATTATCATAATTAATATGAAAAAAAATTCTTTTTTTTTTAAGTTTTAATTGAGATTTAGAACACAATTTTGATATAATAATTTTAAGCATAATTAATTTTAATGTTATTACATGCATTTTAATTACTTATTTATTTAATACAAGTGTTATAAAATAGTTTCAATATAAAATAATACGAAACGATATGTTAAAATATTTAATAGCTTTTTGTTCAAACTATAACCATATGCTAATATATTTTAATTGTATGTTGTTTAAACTATAGTTTAACACAAAACAATATAAAAACAGCTCAAATAAAATTAAAAGATTAAAACGTATAGATTTCAATCCTTATAAGTTTCAATTTCGATGTTTTGATGCAGAAAAGTTAGGTCAGGTGTAAAGAAGTGAGATATGCTCATAATTTTTTTTCCTTTTCAATTTTTGTATTCAATTTCTTTTATTGCGAAAACTTCAAATACCTTTTAAAATTATAGAAGGAATGGAGTGTGCAACGAAGACATCTCAAAGTCGACGACTAGGGCCTCTCAGTAATGTTGTAAACCATGTTCTACGAAAACTAATAATATGTCAGAGGGATAAAGGGTTTTCATAGAGAAGGAGAGGGATAGTTATCTTTATCATCCCCGTGTCCTCACAATATGACCTTGTTCCTAGTTATACTTATCATCCCCATGTTCCCAAAATATGACCTTGTTCCTCACATGGGCAAGGAATAGCAACGATATTGCATTTGATTCTCTTCCACACAATTACCTTACCATCACTCTTCCCATTAACCCTAAACCTATCTCGCTTTTTTCTCCTCGACCAGACTCCCCACGTGATTACATTCCCAATTCCAACTATTAACCCTAACACTAGCCCACATCACAAGCCCAAATTGCTTCATACTTTCACCTCTATCGTCATTAATTATAGCCCTAGTCCAAGCTCGTTGATTTTTTATAATAATAGTTACGCCGTAAGGCGTTTCCATTTGAAATGAATTAGCTTAGCTGATGCCGTGTCTTAGTGTTAACCGTCGATGTATGGTGTTAGACGATTAAACAAACTTTGATCATTGATAAAAAAAATATCGATTTGTAGTGCTTCAGCTTCCTTCCATTTGAGAAGCAAAGGGAGCATGCCTTGAAGAGAAGTGGGCGATGCATGGAAGAGTTGTTAGACCATTTTTCAATGCAGCAGTCAATACCTCCATATATGTTTGCATTTGTGGTGGCGAATATTGTTTCTAAGGAGGTTAGTCCCAGGACTAGGATCTATTCCGAACCTGGTCCTGTTCTGGATGCTGCAGAACGTGAGTTCCTGAACACAAGGGAGATAATAAATCAGGGGGGAATGCTCTTTGGTGAATATGAATGGGAGAGATTCGATCTCCTTGTATTGCCCCTGAGTTTCCCATCTGGAGGAATGGAGAATCCCAGGCTGGTCTTCTTAGCTCCTACTGTCATTGCAGCGGATTTGAGTGGTGGGCATGTTCTGGCACATGAGCTCGCACATAGCTGGACCGGAAATCTCATCACCAATGCCACAAATAATGACTTTTGGCTAAATGAGGTGTTATTACATGCACAACTAACTATATCTTACCACATGCTAAAGAAAATACGTTGTTGAAGATTTGAGTTTTGAGGGTTTAGGGTTTTACGTTTTGGGAAATGTGTTTTTGCAGGGTTTTACGACCTATGCAGAGCGAAGAATTGTGGAAGTTGTACAGGACGAGGAGCGTCGCTGAAGCCCTTGCTGAAATAACTAGAAGGTCAACTTTGTTCCTTTGGCATTTTTGTTCCCTTATCTTAGGAATTAGGTTGCACTTTTTAATTGTACCCCCCTCCACACACACAAATATATTTTGCTGCTCTTTAAGCAGACATACTCTGATCAATAAAAACCAATCACAAACAGAATCCCAGAGTGAAATGAGTTTTAGATTTGCTGACATGCATGTTTCAGCGTGGAAATCTTGGCTTCATATCGGGTTTCTGTTTCCGGTGCAGGTCATCATATTTTCAGAAGATACAAGAAGATGTACAGTGCTTTGCCACCCCAATTATGGAGATGAAGCATGCTATTGAGTGCTCTGAAACAAGAAATATGGACGAATTGTTGAAGTTTCATCGTTATGTTGAACTTCATCTTGAGGAGCTGACAGATGAAACCCAGGTGTAGCAGATTGAATGAATAGATAGTGCTGGTTTGAACAGTAAAGCAACATTTCAGAGTCTAAAGTGACAATTTAAGCTTTCAAGACTCTTTCTAAATTTGCCTGCATTGTGAATATTATTGACCATGTTTACTGATGCATAGGTTTTGGTGAAGTTTGAAGCTTTCCCAACCAAAAAGCTGGAAGTAATTCGGGCTACATCAACACTTCATTCAAAATTAAGTGCTATAGTCAATCATCTTAATACCTGGTAGGTTGCACCTCCATTGTCTCGGCAGCTTGATAAGGTCACGAGCTATTTTGACAAGGTAAATGAAGCAAATTTCATTTTTGCTATTTGTAAATCTTAGTATATTGTTACTACAGAGAAGCTGGTTAAAGAAACCAGAAAACTCAGGTTCCAACCCTAACAAGGCTTTATGTAGGCATCAAACTTAGGGAACATTATGCTTGAGGTCATGTGTTACTTGGATGGGATAAAGTGAATATTCCACTTTTCTTCAGGCCATTTCTCACCATTAAATCAAGTTAAATTCAACAATCAACAGATCCATGACTTTGCATGTCTGCACTACAATCTGGTAAGTCAAAATATTACTAAATTGAAGTGAACTTTGCCTAATTATAACAGAGCTATCACCTGCATGAAGCAAAGTACCAATATTTCCCTTAGCTCATATTGACAGAATTCCTATTTGAAGAATATTGACCACTGCTACATAGCATTTATCTATGTTTTGATTCTGGTGAAGCTCAGGTCTCAAACAAAACGCTATGCTTATTAAAACCTGTATTCTCCACTTGGGAGGTCTAGACTGAATGCATAAATGTGTAATGTTATCTTGTTACTATGAATGTTTGATTTCAGGAATTCTCTACTTTCACTTTCTTACATCATTATTGTATATAATTGTCAAACTTAGTTGTCAAAACATTTATAGAGCTAAAATTTTATGCAGATCAAGGAGGTGGAGGCATTGGAGCGGATTAAGTATGAAGAGTCAAAACTCTTTGAGAGAAATAAGATCTTATTTGATTTCAATGTACTTATTCGCATCAAGGAATCAATGGTTGACGTTTCTTCTCGTTGTATAGCTTTGGCATTGGAGGTCAGTGAAGGATGTCTAATCTTGTTTATAAATCAGTTATTTATCTGACAAAGTCAATTACAGTCCGTTAAGAAGCTTTCTGATTCAGTTTGAAAATTTTTACTAGGCCATAAATCTTGATATGTGGTGGTTTTGTACTTTTCTTTTTCCACAGGAAAGCAAGACAACCAAAGCAGAACCATGTAGAAGAGTTGGTGACATGAACGCTGAAAATGATGGCAATTGCTTGCGAAGATGCTTGCAGACGCTCTGGAGGACTTTTCAATTATCTTTCAGAGTTTACAATTTTGCTGGGGGTCATGATGAAAATGCAGAGGAATTGACTTGTGCATTGGCGAGAGAAATGCAAACATACCCTCAACATTATTGGTCCCCTTGATCTTGTGATATGTAGATATTGAGGTCATCTGTAACCTCTTAAGTTTGAATTGCCATTACCTCTTTGGCTTTTGATTGGTTCAAGAATTATGTATAAAATTGCAACAATCTGTGACCTCTTATGTTTGAACTGCCATTAACTCTTTGGCTTTCGATTGGTTCAAGAGTTCCATATAAAACTGGAAAGGATCATAGATTAAATTGAGGATGGTGGAAGCCAGTTTCTTTATGTTTTATTGTAAGGGATTGTCAAAATGAGATGAGTATATTTCAGATCGATTGAGGCTTGAAAAACGTTTGCTTGCACTTCTGGTGTTATTTGCGTGAAAGCATCATTCAGCGCTAAATGGGCATTCATGCCTGGTTGTTCTGATTAGAGCGATATTCATATTTATTGTTATTCAGGTATGGTGGCTACATAATGTATTGATAATTTCTGCCTTTTAATATCTATATATATATATATTGCTGCTATATTTTGCTGCTCTTTAAGCAGACATACTCTGATTAATAAAAACCAATCACAAACAGAATCCCAGAGTGAAAGATATTGCTGCTATATTTTGCTGCTCTCTAAGCAGACATACTCTGATTAATAAAAACCAATCACAAACAGAATCCCAGAGTCAAATGAGTTTTAGATTTGCTGACATGCATGTTTCAGCGTGGAAATCTTGGCTTCATATCGGGTTTCTGTTTCCGGTGCAGGTCATCATATTTTCAGAAGATACAAGAAGATGTACAGCGCTTTGCCACCCCAATTATGGAGATGAGCATGCTATTGAGTGCTTTGAAACAAGAAATATGGACGAATTGTTGAAGTTTCATCGTTATGTTGAACTTCATCTTGAGGAGCTGACAGATGAAACCCAGGTGTAGCAGATTGAATGAATAGATAGTGCTGGTTTGAACAGTAAAGCAACATTTCAGAGTCTAAAGTGACAATTTAAGCTTTCAAGACTCTTTCTAAATTTGTCTGCATTGTGAATATTATTGACCATGTTTACTGATGCATAGGTTTTGGCGAAGTTTGAAGGTTTCCCAACCAAAAAGCTGGAAGTAATTCGGGCTACATCAACACTTCATTCAAAATTAAGTGCTATAGTCAATCATCTTAATACCTGGCAGGTTGCACCTCCATTGTCTCGGCAGCTTGATAAGGTCACGAGCTATTTTGACAAGGTAAATGAAGCAAATTTCATTTTTGCTATTTGTAAATCTTAGTATATTGTTACTACAGAGAAGCTGGTTAAAGAAACCAGAAAACTCAGGTTCCAACCCTAACAAGGCTTTATGTAGGCATCAAACTTAGGGAACATTATGCTTGAGGTCATGTGTTACTTGGATGGGATAAAGTGAATATTCCACTTTTCTTCAGGCCATTTCTCACCATTAAATCAAGTTAAATTCAACAATCAACAGATCCATGACTTTGCATGTCTGCACTACAATCTAGTAAGTCAAAATATTACTAGATTGAAGTGAACTTTGCCTAATTGTAACGGAGCTATCAACCTGCATGAAGCAAAGTACCAATATTTCCCTTAGCTCATATTGACAGAATTCCTATTTGAAGAATATTGACCACTGCTACATAGCATTTATCTATGTTTTGATTCTGGTGAAGCTCAGGGCTCAAACAAAACCCTATGCTTATTAAAACCCGTATTCTCCACTTGGGAGGTCTAGACTTGGGAGGTCTAGACTGAATGCATAAATGT
>APFE030453819.1:0-14602 GCA_000404065.3 Pinus taeda | reverse complement strand
AGATTCTCTCAACCAACAGGTGAGAGTGAGAAGGTTAAACACAAACACTTATTGGAGACTTTGTTTTGGATTTTCTTCCTTAATGAGGCCTATTAAACATCAAAAAACACCTATCATGTGCACTTATTCATGCTTACATCATCTAACCTTGAACCAAGTTCAATTACATCAAGGGTTTTGACTTTGACCAAGTCAAACGGAAAACTAGGAAATTTACATAGTGAAATTTTAAATAAAAAACACAGGAAATTGCAGAAGCGCGTGCTGACTTTGAGCCCACTTTAAGGTGACTTCCTGAGGAACATTCAACTATATTTTCAAGTCTAGTTTCTAGAACACCTTGAATATTTTAAAATTACCCATGGTGAGGCCTTCAAAAATTCAATCTCCTAAGGTCACTCCAGAAGCGTAGCGACTATCAAAAAGAGGTCCACAAAGTTGATTTTTAACCACATTTTCCCCTTTTTCTCAAAATTACGCCCTCTCTGGAAAACTTGAAGAAATGGGTTTTGAGAGGACGATAAGAGATTTCTAAAAATGCAAGCCATTTCTGATTTGAGTGCCCGAGGGAAAATCGCAACGCCCCGAAGGAAAAAGCGCAGTGCCTCATGGATGCTTCAGCAAGCATATCTAAGTTACCTCTCTCATTTTGGTCCTTTAGGGCTTCTTTGAGCTTGTTTTCCAACTGTTTGACCTTGATATTGCAAATCATATTCTTGGCCTGGTACTGATGTGCCATATGCCTTAGTAGTTGGTTGTCTCTACTGGCCTTGTCCAGAAGCTTCTCCAAGTGGTCATTTACCTTGTCTAGCCAATATTCCCCATCTTCATTGACCTCTAAGGCAATTATGTCTTCTAACTCTAGTTCCTCATCCAACAAGACGTGTTTTTTCTCCTCTTTCAATTCTTTCTTAAGCCCTTTGGTTCTTGGCCTCCTTTTCTTACCTTTTCCTTGAGTTCCTTCAGGCTCATTGATTTCCAAGACTTCTTTGCCCTTACCTGCTTGCTGCAATAGTTTAGCTTGCTCCTTTTCCATGATAAGTTGCTTTGCCTTTAACTGACTATTTTCTTGTTCTAAGAATGAAATGACAAGCCTTGCCCTTACCATGTTGTCCATGAGTTCTCTGATCTGAGAGTCTTTGTCTTTGATAATCTAATGCATGCTTGAGGGCTCATTTTATGCTTCTAAGTCTACTAACTCAAACTCATGCTCAACCAAATATTTATCCTACGTTGGTGACCCCTGTTTTGCTAATTTAGAAGGCTTGGCCGCTTTCTCACCATGAGAAGTAAACACAAGCCTTTTTCCTCTTTTGTACATCCTAGTCACCTCAGGTATAGGTGCTTTAGGAATCTCCACTAATTTTCTTGAGGACCCAACCTTCATTTTCTGTGTTGGCATGCTTGAATGCTAAACTGAAACATTGGATTCATGCCATTTAAATGTTGCCTCCAAGAAAGAATCCCATGTCATGTTCTTATCTACAAGTTGATGGAGTACTACAGTCTTGATCAAACTATGATGAAAGAGACTAGGATAGTGTTCTTTGTTTTTCACGTGTACCTTCTTTGACATCTTGGAGAGGCTCCTACATAGATAGTTGCACATGTTTAGAGGTTTCTGAGCTGTAAAGTGCATTAGAAGTCGGATGTGATAGACATATAGTTTAGACAAACTTCCTTCACATGTGAATAATTTCATGACAACTTTCATCAATGGAACATATTTCTCCAATAGGTCTCTAAAAGGTATGATATGTGTATGAGTCTCCTTGTATGGTGTTTTCAAGAAGGACCTGTAATGTACAAGGTCTAAGTTCATCCCCTTAAACCAATATTCACCATGATATGGTATCCCTATAGCAAATGAAAGAGAAACCACTGAAAATGTGAACTCCACACCAACAATAATGGCACTTTCTCCTTTCAAATGAGTAGCAACCCAATCTATCAAATGTTCATGGAAACCTACTTCACACACCCTTTTGCAAAAATCTAGATAATTCACATCTTCAAAGAATTGTTTGATAAAGGGTGATGCATTGATCTCATTGTAGTTGGTTGGTTCATATCTGAGAATTTTGCCTCCCTTATGGTGTTTCTTCCTTTCTTGTGAATAATCTCCTTCCATGATGAATGAAACCCTAGTAACAAGAAAATGAGAAAAAAACAGTGAGGGATGAGTGAAAAATGAAATGATGGATAGGTGGAGTGGAAAAAATGACAAGGGAAATTCTAGGAGGTGGATATGGACTGTGAGAAACTTTTGAAAATGAAATTAGGTGGAGTGAAGGACAAGAGTATTTGTGAAGAATGAAAAAACAAATTTTCTAGGAAAACTGTCCAAATTCCTTAGGAATGAGCTAGGGTTTCATTTTTGGTGAAGTAATTTGGTGATTTACAGTTGGTTCAATGGTTCATAATGTATATAAAACATGTGTAGAGGTTTAGAATGATAGTTTACATGTTTACATATGAAAACTAGACCATCTATCATCAACCCTAGCTCATTTCATGAAAAATTCACTAAAAACCCTAAATGAAAAAATCTTAAGCTTGAATCCATATTTCTAAATAAAAAGGTAAGTAAGGTGATGTACTTGTAGAGGAGTCTAGGTTAGCAAGAAAAAAATTGGAAAGCTTGAAATTTCAATTTGGGTGAGTTTCTGGATGATTTTGAGCTGCTCTGACACAAGCGCAGTGCAGTGTCCAAAAGTGTAGAGCTGGCCTTAGAAGCGCAGAGCCTTGAATTTTTTTCTAATTTTGCCTACAAACCCAAGTTTTTCTCGCCAATGGATGAGAGAGCCTGGTGCACAAACGGGAATACAAGGAAAATAAAGTGAGTTTGGGGCTTTTTGGGTTTATATAGGCAAGTTAGTTTTCCTTTTGAAAAGAAATGGGCCCCACAAACCTTTCAAAAAAAACTGATTTTTCTCTTTTAAGACTGAGTCACCTTGGAAAGCTGAAACGTGGGATGCATTTTCACTTTTTTGACATTGAAACTTCTTCTCTTGGAGCCTTTGAAACTAAAATAACGATGAACTTGTGAAAACTCATCAAGTTAATGTCAAAGATTTGCTTGTCATGCTTTATTTAATGCTGGATTTACACATGATGATGATGGACCTTGAAACCCTAATGACCTAATGAAAACTTGAAACTGAATGTAATGACAATGATGACTGATAAAATGGAAACCTTCTTTTTATTATGACACCTTCATCTGAATGAGGTAGGTCACCAACATATGTGACTTTCCCAAAAGACTAAAATCATTCCTAGACCAACTAACCAATGACCAAATTTTACTCTGTAAACCTGGTGACATGGTAAAATTTGACTTTGGGACTCCTGACAGACTTGGTAAAAGCATATTTGATCACTGGTGACAGGCAAAAAAGACTGACACTAATAGACACCACCAACAACATGATCATACAAGCACTGTCGTGTCGAGTCGTGTCATGAGTCATGTCGGCCACATCACTATTGTGGGCCATATTGTTGTAAATCAATGCAATGTAACATGGAAGTCTAAGAGACCCACATGTAATCTGAAGAGTCATGTAATCTAAAAAGTCATGAAAGTCAAACAGTTCAAGGGCCAATTTTACCCTTGTCTATAAATACCCCTCATTTGTACATGAAAAATACTTTTCACCTTGGCTCCTCTCACATAGCCTTGAGAGTCCCTAGTCTTTTCTTGGAGGAGCGAGAAGTGGCTCCAATGCCCCTTTCATGGGCTTAGTGATGTATGGTGTACCAATGTGTCTTGAAACTTTCACTTAATTCGGAAGCCTGATAACAGGCCAACAAGTTTTCACACATGTATTGTAACTGTTTGTGAGACTAATCATGAACACTTGTAACGCATGTTGCTTTAACATGTGTTAAACAATTAAACCTTTTCGGTTGCTCTAATACATATATTTACAAAAATGTGTTTAATGAGTGTTAATGTTGTCTTGCCCGTGTGGTTTGACTCACTGGACATTAGACATAAACGTTCCCATAAACTTGTTATAAAGACCATTGCACTCGCACAGATTACTCCGTTGGGTGTTGTACGTGCTATCTTATCTTATGTGTGATGACTACCGCATCCATGTGGACTGCTCCTCCGGAAGTTGTGCATGCCTTGTTGTGTTGTGTGTCTCTGATGGAGTTGGGAATTTTTCCCTTTCGACTAGAAACTCACTTCCACTCTCTCTCTCCACGGTGAAAGGACCTTGACACAAGTAACACTAGCACTCACCAAGAATGCAAATCTCGCTGTTCAAATATGAAGCAAACCACTCTCACGTGCTAACAAGCAAGAGTTAAGGCATATCTTTAAGATAATGGTAATCAAGCCATCCTATCGGATGGGATTCCTACACCAATCAGTGTGAGGTCTAGTTGGGACTTCATACCAGGGATATCCCTTGAATGTTGATGGGTCTAGCACCGTCAACAAAGATGGAATTGGACAAGTAGAGGAAGTAATTATTGAGGAATATTTTACCTCCCAATAATCTAGTTTAGATTTCTTAGTCTAAACTTGGAAGCTCCCAAATTTCTAAAAACACTTATGGAAACAATAAGGGAAAATCCATCACTCCCAAGGCATCAAATGAGGCTTCTCCACCCACTACGTCATCACAACCTACTAATGATGAATACATATCATGCGATATCGATTTCAATATTATTGAAGATATGAAGAAAGCTTGCGCTAATATTTCCATCTACGAGATAGAAAAATTAGCAATCAAGGAGAATTGATCATCAAGGATTTTACATCAAAACCTTCATCAGGAAAAACAAATACTGCTTCCAAAGCTTTGTCTAGTAATTCCAATAATATCCTTGAATCAATTCTCAATGTTTCTAACATAATTTCTTGTCCCTGTTTCTTGTTAACATTTGAACTTTTTAATTGTAATATCCATAATTTTCTTATTGATTATGGGGCATCTACAAATGTGATGCCTTCGTCGGTCACTAATAAAATAAATGTAAAATGGGAGAAAAACGGATGCCAGAAAAATTCAATTAGATAAATCACAAGTTCAATTTATTGGTGAAATCAACAATGTCATAATTTGATTTGTCTTCAAATCATAGAGTTTATCAATGCATTGACATTATTATTGTGGACATTTCAGAGGCCTCTGGTTTACTATTAAGTAGGGATTGGTCCAGTAAGTTACAAGGTTATTTTGCCACATACTGGTCCCACTTATGGTTTCCTCACAAGGGGAAGAATAACTAGATTTGAGTTGATAGTGAGCCCCTAATGAAGTACACCGTTACTAAGTTAGAAGAAAATAATGAACTAATCAACTTTGCTCAAGAGTTTTTTGGAAATTGTTTTCTAGAAAATGACCTTCGATGTTATCTTATGCAACCATCTTCAGTACGATCAGACACCTAGTTGGAACTCCTTCCTAGCACTCCAAATGGTGATAGTGACCTTTCTATTATAGATGTGAATATTGCTTGTGTAGAAACTAAACCAGTTTCTATTGACATTTGGACTTTGTACTTTCATGGATACAAGAAATAGGAGGGCGCCAAAGTGGGTTGCATCCTAATCAACCCTCGAAAGAACTCTATGAGTTATATAACCACTTTAGGGGACCGACAAACATGAAGACCCAAAGCTCTACATTGTTACACAAATATATAAACTTGGGAAGTAAATAATATATGAAGTACGTTAATCTTGGTACATGTTGTTCACTTCAAGAATGACAAGCTTTAATTTGCTTATTAAAACAATATCGAGATGTATTTTCTTGGACATATTATGATTTGAAGACTTAAAATAGATGAATCATCCAACATGTGATGCTGATAAAAAAATTGGTCAAGCCATTTCAAAAAACTTTAAGGAAATTTCATCCCACACTTGAACCCCTGATGCAGAAAGAATTGAAAAAGTTATTGGATTCTCGGATAATTTTTAAACTTCATCATTTCGCTTGGGTATCAAATTCAGTCCCGGTTAAGAAGAATTCTAGTGAGATAAGTTTATGTGCAAACTTCTGAAAATTAAACCGGCCTTCTGACAAAGACAACTACCACGTTCCATCCATGGATCATATTCTCCAAACGATCTCTGGTTCCCCAATGTTCTCGCTACTTAATGGATTTTCAGGGTACAACCAAGTACTGGTAGCAAAAATTGACAGATTGAAAATGACATTCAATACAAAATGGCTACATTTGTGTTTAGGCGAATGTCGTTTGGAATAGTCAATGCTGGTGAAACATTTCAATGGGACATGGACATTGCTTTTCAAGGATTAATTGGTCAGAGTATTATTGTGTATTTGGATGATGTTACAGTTTCCTCCAAGAAAATATATGATCATATTCGTCATTTGAAACAAATCTTCGAGTGATGTAAGAGATATGGTATATCATTGAACCCGAAGAAAAGCATCTTTGAAGTGTCTGAGGGAAACATTTTGGAGCACATCATAGCAAAGAGTGACATCAAAGTGGACCCAGAATGAGTCAAAACCATTGCCCAAATCCCTTATCCCATAAACAAGAAAGCTATGCAATCCTTCTTGTGAAAGATAAACTTCCTCCAAAAGTTCATCTCCGACTATGCGTAAATTATCAATCCATTACAGGGTATGATTAAGAAGGTTGCTACGTTTAAATGCGATCAAAGAGAAAATGGTGCTTTCACCCAAATCAAGCAAGAAATAAATGAAGCCCCAACATTGTATAGTCTAGACTTCAACAAATATTTCTTATTATACATATTTTCTTTTTATAGTTCGATCACAACAGTTTTAACTCAGAAAGATAACCAGGAAAATGAACGACCTATCTTGTTTATGAATGTAGGGCTACAGGGATAATAATTAAACTATCCCGCCATAGACAAATAATATTATGTAGTCTATAAGGCAATAAAACATTTCAGGCCTTATCTTCTTAACAATTATGTTATCATCTTCGTTCTTCACCCAATAGTGAGATCATTGTTTTTACAACAAGAGTGGGAGAATGTAGAGCAAACTCTGTAGAAATTCCTTGTAGATTCAAACTACTAATGTAATTTACTAAAACAAAAGACTTGAATCTACTCTACTCATCAGCAGAAATCAAATTTATCAATCGAGAAATCACAACATAAAAAATAGACAAGATTCAATCACATATGCTCAGGTATTTTTCTAGGGAAAGAAAATACTAAAACCCCCTTCCTATATGTATTGAATTAGTCAGAAAATAGAGAAGAAATGTAATGCTTGCTCAAGCCTAAGCAACCTCTTCACTAGTAAAATCTATCTCACTGCTTCACAAGCCAGCTCTGGTCAATAGTTAACCAATTTCTAACCCGCCCAAGTCCCTATTTCCTTGTGTTGTTTCTCAACAAATTAGCCCCTATTATTTAGGGAAATTTCCCATCCAAAACTGCGCAAACCCGGTAGGCCCTTCTCTGCCTGCATGCACCACCTGTACAATTTGAAATTGTCTACAACAAATAGTACACTAGCTTTGAAATCCAATATCAATTGGGTAACTCGAGTTATCTACATGCATCAATTATTCTAGGCTGATTGATGAGTTAACTGGTTGATCTTTGGTGAACACACCCCACTGTTTGATCCTCCACTAGTTCTTAATCAGTTAGAACTAGTTAAACTCACAATAACTCAAATTAACTAAAATAGATTGCTAGAAATTAGCAATCAATCATAACTAAACATAACTCAAGTGTCTCCTACTTTAACTAACTGATTTAACTAAATGAAAAGTTCCATATCAGTTCAATTAATTTCCTCCAAGTATCTTGCTGAAATTATAATTCGAATTTCTCCTAATTTAATTAAGGAAAAGTTAAATTAGGAATTTCTTGTTGCATTTTCAACACTCCCTCTCAGCAAGAAAGGGATTCACATCTACCCTAATCCAACACCTTTAGAATGTACTGCATGTAACACTTCTCTTTGTTAATGCTACTAATGCAACATCAAAAACTAAGAAGCATCCATTAAAAAAAAAAAAAAAAAAAAAATAAATAAATAAATAAATAAATAAATAAATAAATAAATAAATAAATAAATAAATAAATAAATAAAAAATCATTGAATCAATCTACAACTGTATACTAGGAAAAATGTGATGTTATTAACTTTGCTATTGAGCCTCCTTCTTCGTTGTCAACACTGCTTTGCACTCCTCATTATCTGACTGACACTGATCCTCCTGCTTTCTTGTCAACACTGCTTTTCACTCCTCATTATTTGAATCACACTGATCCTCCTGCTACTAAATACTTCGGGCCCTTGTAGCAAGGGTAATGATCCATGAGATAACAACACCTCAATGGACCCTTCCCAAATTTCCGAAGCTCTTTAACTATGGCTTCACATCACCCCACCTCACACCTGGAGGTATGGCTACATGTGCTCCTTCAGCCCACTTAGCTCGAAATATCCCCCCACTGTTGGTCTACGCTTTAGTGGATGTCTCACTCTTCCTTCAGTCTACTTCTCCATTTGTGGTTGCTCCACAACTTCTTGAGGCTCCGTATGAGGCTCACTTTTGAGAGGTAAATCATGCTCCCTCTCAACCACCAAGTCTCTAACCCTTTCCTTGATCCTCAAATATTTGCATGCATCTTCTACCTCAAGTGCATATAGGTTCTTGAATCTAGCACCAATCTGCTTCACCTGTCCCATGGCTATGTGTCTCAGGAATAATTTCCCTTTGTTGAAGATCACATTATACCCACGGTCTTCCAAAACTGCAACATATATTAGATTCTTCTTTATAACTGGAACAAACAACACATCCTTGAGCTTTGGAGGGGAGACAAACTTCCTCTGAAAGGTTACTATACCGATCCCGGTAGCACTGTAATTTTCGTCATCTCCAAACTCAATGTTCCTCTGGAAATCTTTCTCCTCCAAGTCACTAAAAAATTCTCCATTCCCTGTCATGTGGAATGAGACACCACTATTCAAGTACCACCCACTACCCATCACCATGCTCACCATACATGCAATGAGGGTGAAATCAAGCTCGAACTATGAAGCTAAAGCTTCATACGCTACTGCTACTGCAGACTCCTTCTTGCTCTCCTTCTTGTGTGGACACTTCGTGGCATAATGCCCGAATTCATGACAGCTGAAACACTTGATTTTGGACAAGTCTTTCTTCTTTCCCCCTTAGCTATAATCAACCTCACCTTGGGACTTATTTCCCTTGGCATTCTTTTCTTTGCTAACTAATTCAAAGTCCTCTTCCACTTCTTTGGATGAGGTCCCATCTCTGGTATTCCGCCTGATCTCCTCCTATACCAAATCTAACCAAAGGAGTTCCCAATTTGGTAGCTTCTCCCTCCCATTTACCGAATCTTGGTAGCTGTGCCAGCTCTTGGGAAGGCCTAGAATGACTGGGCTAATGAGATCATCTTCTACAATCGTAATACCAACACTCCCAAGTTCATCCCGACATTGGGTGAATCTGCTTAGGTACTGATCCAGGAGGCTCTAGAAACGCTCAAAAATCAAAGAGGGCTCAAGAAAGTCTCAAAAACCAAAATTGTTGGATGGAAGAAAAAGCAAGACCAAGTTGTAGTTTTGATCAATAAAATTCTAGTGGCACAGATGTCACTCAAATATGAGTCTGCATGATCAACTTATTGCAGTTTAAAGTTTGGCAAGACAGGGAAAAAGAGGGGCCCATAACGTGCCACATGGAATCCCAGTCAATAGGTGGGACCCACAACATACATGACAACCCATCAAGCATTGACACTTAGCACTCCATCATTGGCTCATTGCCCCATAGAAAAAACAAAACAAAATAATATTAAATTTCAAAATAAACAAAATTATTTAAAAATATATATAACCACATAACAAAAATCATATATATAAAATGTGGTTATAATAAAAACAAAACATTATAAACCCCATTTCCAAATAACCAAATACACCAACGAAAATATGAAAAGTTTAAATATTGTGGGTCCTTACAAGACATATGGTTATAACTAATCATGGTGCCAAATTAATATGGTGCCTAACTTATGTTTGAAAAACAGGGGTTCGTGGGTTATAACTAATCATGGTGCCAAATTAATGTGGTGCCTAACTTATGTTTGAAAAAGAGAGATTGGTTGGTTTGACCACGTAACCTCCAACCACCAAGTGACAAACATACCATGAGCACACCAATGAGCCAACGAATCTTCTTGTAATATTCGCCCAAATGAATTTATTTAAGGTGATGACATTCGACCATGCAGATGTGCCAAATCGTGGAGAGGCACGAAACTTTGATGTATTGGAACAATGCATGAGGGAACTGAGAGTGTTAAGGAACCATGAACATTCACATTTTTCGAGAGCATATTTTAGAGAATATTCCAGTAGAATATTTTGAGAATCTTTTTTGCAAAATCATGAGGAATCTAAAAGATTCCCTTGGAGCTGATTTTTTACAGTGGCAGAATCATGTGAACTTTATACTTGTTTTACTAAGAATTTCACCAAGAGTCTAATGCACTGCCATTTTTCTGTTTTGAGAAGTGGACTTTCCTTACTGATGAAGGAAGAACCATGATGTAGGAATTTGCATTGAATCTAAAATATTCCATGGAGGCCAATTTTTGAAGGTGATAGAATCAGGCCGAAATATACTCATTCTTCTTAGTTTTTCACAGGGAGCGTGATGGTGTAATCAGTTTCCTCATCTAAGAAAGAAAATTTCATTCAACCTGTAGAACAAAATCTTTATGGAATCTAGAGGAATCTTTGAGATTCCCTAGAGGCTCGAAATTGACAGTCTCAGAACCAAGCCAAATTTATACTTAATTTTCTCATTTTTTCACTAGGAATGCGACGATGTGATTAGATTCCTCATCTGAGTAGCTGAATTCTAGTGAACCCATGAGAAGGAATATTTAGGGAATATTGAGATTTTTGAGGGTCCAGATTTTGACTGAAGCAGAAAGGGGTTGAGTTTACAGTCATTTTTCACAATTGTTCACTAAGAATTCAACAGTTCAATCCATTTCTTCAACAAATGTGTGCATTTTTAGGCCATCCCTGGCAGTGGAGGTACAAGGATTTTTTTGTACATTCATGTAATTTGATTTTGTTGAATATTAATGAAAGATGCCTCACCACATTGAGCAGATCCTGGAGACATAGCCCACACTCAATGAACTCTGTTATCAATCTATAGTGTCTTTGCTTCTCATGGTTGTCATTTATTTCTGCTTCTTTTATGTGTATGCATCTTATAGTTACATTCTCTTTTAAATGCAATTTTGTATGCATCTTTGAAGTGAAAATATCTGGATTAGGTACTATGATATTGTGTCGCCCTTTTCCATCTTGATCTTCTGAAGCTTGTCCTTCAGTGCCAGCTTCCCATGGTCATTGTTGTTATGAAACAAGTCTATCAAGGCTTTCCACATTGCATATGGAGTCTCCTTTTGTTGATATTCAAGACAATATTATCTCGAACTCCCTCCAATATGGTCCTCCTCACGTTTGCTACACACTTCTTCCATTCTACTAGATATTTAACATTTGATGTTGGAGGCTTCGGGATATCATGATCTATGAACTCGTTCATCTCATTATCTTCCAAAAATGCCTCCATTTTTCCTTCCAAGAAATATAGTTCAAGCTACCCTCAAGGGCATACTCGAATCTCAGGCCATAAAAAGAAACCTTGCTAGCTCCGAAAAATGATCCTACAAATATGATTCATCTATAAAGACAACTTCAAATTATTCTCTCTCTTATTTTGATTCCTTTTATGATATCATGTAGAAATTCCTTGTAGATTCAAACTGCTAATGTAATTTACTAAAACAAAAAAAATTGAATCTACTCTACTCATCAGTGGAAAGCAAATTTAATTGATTTAGAAATCACAACATAAACATGAGACAAGATTCAATCACATATGCCCAAGACCCTATTTCCTTATGTTGTTTCTCAAGGAATTATCCCCTATTATTTAGGGGAATTCCCCATCCATAACTGCACAATCCCTATAGGCCCTTCTCTGACTGCATGCTCCACATGTACAATTTGAAATTGTCTATAACAGATAGTACACTTGCCTTGAACTCCAATCTCAACTAGGTAACTTGAGTTATCTGCATGCATCAATTATTCTAAGCTGATTGATGAGTTAACTGGTTGATCACTAGTGAACACACCCCACTGTTTGATCCTCCACTACTTCTTAATTAGTTAGAACTAGTTAAACTCACAATAACACAAATTAACTCAAAATAGATTGCTAAAAATTAGCAATCAATCATAAATAAACATAAGCCAAGTGTCTCCTACTTGAACTAACTGATTTAACTGAATGATAAGTGCCATATCACTTCAGTTAAATTCCTCCAAGTATTTTACACAAATTATAATTAGAATTTCTCCTAATTTAATTACGACAAAATTAAAATAGGAATTTCTTATTGCATTTTCAACAAAATCGATGACGAGTTTACAAGAGTATGATTTGGAATTCAAACCGGTTCACACTATTAAAGGCCATGTTATCTTCCAACTTGCGGTGGAAGCAGTTAACTCACGAAAAGAGAAAACATCTTGATGGGAACAAGAAATCAATATGTATAACATTGATCAAGCTACCTCAACAAATGAAACCTCGTCTAGGTACACTAATATATGACAATATCTGGAACAAGGCACCTTTCCCTCACATCTCTTAGAAAAGAAGAAAAATGAAATACATCTCAAGGAATTATCCTATCAATTGGTTCATGGTTTTCTGTTTTAGAAACACAATAACTATGTCTTACTCATATGTTTACAATCTCTAGATTCAAAAAGGGTTTAGAAATATATTCATGACGAACTAGTTGAAAAGCATTACGTGGGTGATACCACTGTGCATAAAGTGATGCAAGCTAGATATTACTAGCCAACACTATTCAAGGATGCACACGCCTATGCTTATAAGTGCCCCATTTGTCACAGATGTGTTGGTCATGAAAAGAGGTCAGCTACCCCATTACAACCGATTGTCATTGAAGAACCATTCCAACAATGGGGATTAGATGTCATCGAAGAAAGTTTCCCACATTCAAAGTAACATCGAGATATATTAACCACTACAAATTATTTCACCTAATGGGTTGAGGTTTTTTCGCTTAAACAAGTGAACGATTAGGGGGTCATCTACTTTGTCAATTAGAACATCATTACCAAGTATGGTGTTCCTACGTGGGGTGTCATTGAAATTGTATGGTTTTGCATTGGAAAATAGTATCATATTGAAGGATTCATCTAATTAACTCCTATTCCCTCTATGGGAACCTCATCTTACTTCCTTACGCATGGAAAGAAGTTGTCCTGCCTCCAAACCTATACCTCACATCCTTACAACTTTCTTAGGAGTCTCGAGGTAAACCGTGCTGAACTGTTCAGAGTAGGATTAACACCCTCCTCAAATTAGAGGAAGAAAGGCATAAAACTAAGGAGAAATTTGTCGTACATTAGAAACGTATCAAATGGTGTTTTGATTAAAAAATCTGTAGGTGATAAAGAATTTGGTGTTGGAGACTTAACCTTGAAATGGGACAAATCCCATGAAGAAAAGGGGAAACATACTAAGTTCCAATCCCTATGGATTGGACCATTCACAGTACATGAGAAGCTTGGCCATCACACTTACTGTCTCCAATCTTTAGATGTGAGGACTAAATGGCCAAGACTTGAAGCGTTACTTTTAGTAGCAACCTTGGGCTACATTTCTTTCCTGTACATATTACTTTCCTTGGTTGCCTTTCATTTTTATTTCCTCTTTCATGTTATGTCATGTATTTTTCATTTCCTAGTATATTTTTTCTTGATCTATGCAAATAAATAAGATATTGTGTGTAAGTATATTGTTTGGATCTGAGACAATGTGACAAAACTTTAAAAAGGGCATTGTGATCACTGACAACACTTGGCCAACTTTCAATCTCCTTCTTTGTTTGGGCTTGAATATCTTTAAGGGTCGATCACATTCGAACAAAAAATTATGACTCATTCTGAATGAAAGCCTTAGTAGATCTATTATGCTTGTATCCATTATAGGATCTTTGTTCCTTGAATCAACATTTGTATTGAATGCTTTTTAACATGTCGACTCAATCAAGTATAAAAGGGTAAGGAGAAAGATTAAGCGAGCAAACTAATTTTGAGAGGTACATATAAGAGTCTCTTCAAAACAAAGAACAACCTCTCTTGCTTGTAAAATAAGTTGGGATCCCTCTTCTTCCCTTGGCGAAATAAATGCCCATAAAATGCCAATGTGCATAATAATATAATAAATAAATAAAGGGTGAAAGAAGAGAAAGGATTCCTGTGTAGAGAGGTGAAGCAAGAAACTTTGTTGGGGTATTGAACATGCTTGCTGGTAGTGAATTTATGCTTGTGGTTCCTTGAAGTGACTCCATTTGGGTACTAAATAGGTCTAATGGTAGCACTGAATAGGCCTAGTGGCAGTGGAGCAATACTAGAGATGATACTAAAACTATGAACATCTTAAACTCGTGAAAATCATATGATCCTTTTCCCTAATTGAAACAATTGAGTTTTTACTAGTT
>APFE030453811.1:20653-70780 GCA_000404065.3 Pinus taeda | reverse complement strand
GTGACCTGATATTAGAGAAGTGTGTGCTTCCCTAATTATCTTTACTCTCTCAGTTTGTGGAATGCAGAGTTTCCCACAATGATATAAGAGTCGGTCCTTCATGTGATAGTTCAATTCTTGTATTCTTTTTCCTTGACTCAAAGTTGCATATACATCTTTAAAGTCCATATCCTGAGCATATTGTTCTATGTAGCTTTCATGTAGCACATAATTATGCTTAAGTATGGTAGATGCATTCATAATGGGTCTAGATAACATGTCTACAACCTTGTTATGGATGCCCTTTTTATATCTGATGACTAAATGAAAATGTTGTAGAAAACCCATCCATCTGTAATGTCTTGATTGCTGCAACTTAGTTTGGGAGTGTAGGTATTGAAGTGGTTGATGATCAGTATGTCTTACTGTTTCTTTGCCCATTAAGTAATGTTTCCACTTTTTCACACTCTGAACTAATGCATACAATTCTTTATCATATGTAGGATAGTTAACTACTGTAGGATTAAAAGTCTCTGAATGATAACATATGGGTTTACCATGCTGTATCAACAATGCTCCCATGGCATAGTCACTGGCATCAGTTTGGATCTCAAATGGTCTTTGTAGATCTGGCAGTGCTAGTACCGGTGCTGTACTAATCTTTTCTTTCAAGGTGTCGAAGGCTTTCTGCTGTTTGCCTCCCCACTGAAATACCTTGTTCAATCATGTCAAGGCATGTAAGGGAGCTACAATTGAGGAAAAATTTGAAATGAACTTCCTCCAATATTGTGCTGCTCCTAAGAAGCTTCTCACTTCTGTAGCATACTTGGCTTTAGGCCAGTTTACAATGACTGCCACTTTAGAGGGATCTATTTTCAATTCACCTCCCCCTACTATGTGACCCAAATAATTTAGAGAGGTTTTTCCAAATTCACATTTGGAGAGTTTAACATAAATTTTTTCTCTTTTCAAAACATCTAATGTCTGCTTAACATGCCTTAAATGTTCTTCCCACGTTTTACTAAAAGTCAGAATGTCATCCAGATATACAATAACAAAATCATCAAGAAAAGGTCTGAGCACCTCATTCATTAATCTCATGAAAGTAGCAGGGGCATTGGTCAAGCCAAAAGGCATAACTAGCCATTCATACAATCCCTACTTTGTTTTGAAAGCAGTCTTCCATGCATTTTTCTCTGCAACTCTGACCTGATGGTATCCACTGTGCAAATCCAGCTTGGTAAAATAAACAACTTCCTTCAATTGATCTAAAAGATCATCTATGCGAGGAAGGGGATAACAGTTTTTTATTGTTATCTTATTCAGTGCTTGGTAGTCAATGCACATTCTCCACGAGCCATCTTTCTTTCTCACCAAAGCGATTGGTGACCCACATGGTGATGTGCTAGGCCTGATGAACCCTTTCTCAGGCAACTCCTGCACCTGCCTCTTGATTTCAGCATTCTCTAAAGCAGACAATCTGTACATCCCAACGTTAGGCAATGGAACATCTTGCTGCAAAATAATATCATGTACTATCCCCTTTTTGGGTGGCAGACTTTTAGGTTCTTGGAACAAGACATCATACTCTGAAACAATCTTTTCTATATCAACTTGTTGATCAACATTACAACCCTCAAATACATTGGTTTTATCAAGTTTCTTTTCCTTTACAACCATTAGTAGGAACTGTTTGCATGAATTTATCATTCTTTTCTTCTATCCTGAGTTTATGAGAGTATAATTTTTCTTAAGCTTATGAGCTCTTACAAAGTATTCGATTCCACCTTTAACAAGCAGATACTTGTTCTCAGCTCTATAGAAAATAGCCTTTCTATCATACAAGTAAGGACTTCCTAAAACAATTCCACATATATCCAAAGGAATTACATCTAATTCAACCTCATCTACAAATGCTAACCCAAAAGAAAACTTGATTTTGCACTGTCTAGTCACTTGTAGTTGTGCTTTATCATTCAACCACCCTAATGGGTATGGTTTCTTATAGCGTAGTTGCTAATCCCAATTCTTACAATTGGCTTAGAAATTAGATTTACTTGTGAGCCATTATCAAACAAAGTATCAATCTTTTGATTTTTGGAAACAACTCGAATATGGAAAAGCTCATGCCTTTTTCTCTCATGTTCTTCATCAATAACAGATTGAGAAGAATTACTACTAGATGCTTCAGAATTCTTACTTTTTATACCTGTGGCTGCAATGATTGTTTCATCTCCCAGTCTAACCCCAAATCTTTCTGAATAGCTACAACAGTCTTCTTCTTCTTGCCCTCGGACTTCTTAGGTCTCAACTCTAGATGCAGAATCCAACAGTGCTCATCATCATGCCCATCCTTTTTACAGTGAATGCATGAAACTTTTCTTTTTTGTGCAGTGTTAGCCTTCCTTGCTTTCCACTTCTGCTTTCTTTTCTCCTTGCTCTTACTTACAGTGGGTTGGGATGGTCCCCCAACTTCTGGATTTCCATTCTTTCCTCTAGCTTCTAGATGAGTATCTTGTACAAACACTCCATCTATACTAGTGGGATTAAACATGAGGATGGTATGCCTCATGTAGCTATGCAGACCACCAATGCACTTCAAAAGAGTTTCTGGTGAGTCTAATGAGATACCCAATATCAATGCTCTCTTTCTGAACTCTTGAGCATACCCTTGTACACTTTTCCCTTTCAATTGCCGAAGAGTTTGCCAACTCATCATGGCTTGTTGCATGTAGGCTAATGGATAGAACTGCTTTTTGATTGTAGCAACAAATTCACTCCAGACAGGCATGGTCTTACCATGCTTCTTCATATCAGCTTGGGTTCTGCCTTCCCACCAAACCAAGGCAATGCCTCCTAGGCGTAAGCTTTCCAGCTGAATCTTACTCTTGTTCGAGTCTATGTTCAGTACCTTGCAATACACATCAATTTTTCTAATCCAATTGTCCAATTTTTTAGCATTTAGCTCTCCATCATATATAGGCAAATCAAATTTAACATCTAGTTTAATCAAAGAAGCTTTCTTATTATGCACAGGGCTATTAGAAGGTGTAGGAAAGCTTTCTTCTTTCCTTTTTCCTTTTGAGTGGTCATGGGAATGAGACTCATATTTTTCTTTATCTTGCTTCGAGCCTGATGAATCTTCATCCTTATGCTTTCTAAAGTCCCTATACATTTCCTCTACCATGGACTTTATAGCTAAGAAAATTTCTATGAATTAAGGATCTGGCCTTATAGAACCTTCCTTTGACATTTTCTTTCGAGAATAGATTCTCCCAGTTTCAGGATTAGTTTCCACCAACTCTCCTTCTCCTAATTTGAGCTTTGATCTAGTGAGCATTCACAGCTAAACCAACACAAGCTTGTCTAACCTTATAGCCTAGAGCTCTGATACCACTTGATCTGATAATCACCCTATGAGTGACATCAGTTGAAGTTTTATTAAACAAAAGGTATTACAGACTCATGTGTTGGTGTGTGTTATGTGTTATTTAAGCAACGGATCGATCAGATTGTCAATACACAGACATTTAAATGGAAAGACAATAGAGAAATACAATAAGCAACCATAAAGACACAAGAAATTTTAATAATGTGTTCATCCTATTCTCCAGGGCTACGTCTCCGATCCAGCTTTCAGTGGTGGGCTTGTTTTATTGTGTCTTTAAACAGAGAATTACAATGCAGGGACTCAATGTGAGTTCTCCTGAAGCAGGTTTTGCTTGGTAGGGTGGTTCTTGGATTCCCTAAGCCACTGGAGTACACAGTCTCTTTTTCCCACCAGCTCTGTGACCTTCTGGTCTATAGTGGTAAGAGCCCAACGTGGTGCTCAACCCGGACAGATCCCTCTATGGGGTGGCTCGAATCTCTTAAGCTCAGTGGTGCTCGATGCCGCCACTAGGTCAGCTCAACCCTCTGTTTCTTCCTACTTTTCTCTTGCTTTATTGCCTTCTTCTTTGTGTATTCCGTCTACCTCTTGGGATTTTAGTCTTTTTCCTTTGTCTCTCGGACCTCACTCCGACTTGACTGTGTATTCTGTCTCTATTCATGGATTTTAGCCATTCATTTCCACGCCTGTTCAGTTCCTCTTCCACCTCTGTCAATTTGCCTTCGGCAACTGCGCTTGGAGTTCCCTGTTTGGCGTCAGCATGAACGCTCAGGGAGTGGCCACGTGTCCTCATGTCCTCATCTGAACAGTGCCATCCTGCTCGTCGGTTCATTTCTTCAGTTATGTCGTGGATGCGTTCTTCCTCCACCGTGGCGGTCAAACGGATTCCAAATCCCTTTAGAACGTGACTTAATTCCCTGTCGATTCCGCTTCCTCCATCGGGCACAATCTCAGCCATCCGATCTGGGCTCCTCCAGATCCAACGTCATACGCACGTCCTGCGCTGTTGACTTGCTCGACCGATAGCACGCGATCAACGATGGTTTTCTCTCACCTCTGCCGCCATGTGTCGATCGTTGAGTAGGATCGCTCCGCTCTTCTCCAAAACCGTTTACCGTTTGAGGGCGCCCCGATCAATACCGCCGGTTTCTAGAGTGCGGGTCCCACCTTTGTCCTTTTAGCGCTTTTGTTTCTCCGCTCGCAGTTCTCCAGCTCCCAACGCGACCGATTGCTTAAGGCTCCTCCATTTTAGCCCTGTTCTCCCAGCGATGCGAAATTAGCGCTAGGCGCTAATCGCACATCAAAAATCACCTCCTTTTCCCAATCTGGGGCTCCCAGGGGCTACTTTGACCTCCTGCGTAGTCTCCATGGGCCTCGGTCAGCATGCTTTGACCAAGGTCCTCGTCATTCCACGTTGGTTGCCATTGCCACTCGTTCAGGGTGTCTTTGATCGTTGTTTTTGGAATTTTTAGAGATTCGTCCCGACTTGATACAGTCATGGTTCTTTGCCAGTCTTTAATGGATCCAATTTAGATCACTTGCACTAACATATGCCAGAGCCAAATCATTGGTTTGAGTGCATCAAAAATCACATAAGCATCCATCATGTTATCGGCTACTCTTTGGGTAACAATGAGGATCCTATTTCCATAGTAGCCATAGATTCAAACCCCTCCTAGTCAATTTCTACTTGTTATGGTTTTATTTTCTTTTCTTCAAGGCCTTGAAGGCCCGATATTTAGCATATGTAATTTGAATTTTGATTCTTCATGCAATATTTCGTCTTCAACCTCTTTTAAAATGCTACATTGTTGGATATGGCAGGGTTTTCATAGTGATCAACCTATCTAAAATGTTTTAGAATATCATGTAATATTTCGTTCGAAAGGAAATACAAATATTTATTTCACAAAAAAAATGATAAAATATTCCTCATCTAATAAGATCTTCATTTGACATATATCCATCAAGAATACCTTATCAAATGGACAAACCTTCTAGACAAAGATTCATCATGGGAGATAGAAAATTTACACCAAAAATACCCCTGATTAAATTTGCCTTTATGGAAAAGAGTTTTTTTTTTTTCTTAAGGGGGTGGAAACGTAACAAACATGACTAGTTAGAAAAATATATGGATGTTCACTATTTAAAGGGACACACATCTTCATGTAAACTAGGCACCCACTTAGTATTTATATAGGGGGGCCTTCATTGTAACTCATCATCTAGCCAACGCTCATTAATAATATATATAATTACATTTATGCATTAAATATGTGCCAGATGCTACACTTTTTTAGTGATGTTAATGGGCATAGTTTTTGAAAATTTCACCAGATTCCCCTCTAATAAGACATCATGTAGGATGATCGGGGATTGGGACCACTTAATAGGACTAGAGGAAACTAATATTTTTGTGGATATCTATTGGTTCAACATAAGGGAGAAATGATTCTCAATGATGAAGTTCCTCCCAAGGATGATATTGGTGGGATTCACTAGTGATGGATGAGACATATTCATGTTAGGAATAGAGGAAAATGTATTATATAGGGATGCTAGAAAAATTCCAATCAATGATAAGTTATTAACTAGACCCATGTCAACATTTGAATAGTTCAAAGGGGCATTACCAATAAATGGTACAATAGTATGGACAATGGTTGTCTTAATCATCATGCAAAAATGCAAGTTGATTAATTGTGACTATCTTTCCTTCATTGGGAAAGTGAAACATAAAATTTTATGACATAATAGTGGTTATGGTGCAAAACCAATTGCTTCCATTGAGTATATTCTAGTCAAGCAAGGCATCAATAACTTCAACATCAATGGTGATGGTTTTTTCCCTCATTCTCAATGGAAAAGTGTGGTTGTAAAAGGAATAAAGTGTATTTTTCAACTAAATTATTATCAGAGAACCTATAGCTCACCAACATGATGAAGACATGATACAAGTGGAGGATTCATCATCCACAAGGGTGCAATAAATATCCTTATTAAACCGGAACTGAGACTTGGAATGAAATCTGATGGGATAGTTGATACCTACTTGCGTTAATGTCAAACATAATCATATCATACTATGAGGAATCAACCCCTCTATTTGCAATCAATAGGCACTATGTTGTGCGGTGAATATTTGCCAAACCTTCAAAGTAGACAAGGCACATTGTGCGTGGGATAAGTCCTCAACAATATTGTAGCTTTGGGCAATCCTATAATTAATATTTCGTGTTAACCAACATAGAACACCCTTAGGTGTGAATATCACTATCTCCAAAGGCTTATCTATCGAGAGAGGTCCACTAAATGGAGTGGGTATGACCAATTCCTTAGAGGAAGAACTACTCTTAGGAATCTCAAAAATTGTTTCTTTCATTGTCAAATTCACTTCCTCATTGCACATAAGAACATACAATGGGCCTCCTTATGGATTTTTCCTTGCCATGTCTCTAAGAGGAGGAGGAGGGTATTTCACAACTAGTTGTTTTTTCTAGGTAAAGGATGGTTTTTTTAAAACAAAAGGCTACTAACTAGTGTGTTGTTATGCAAAAAAGTGACGAGTCTCATTCATACAGGGGAATTTGTTAGTAATATAGTCTCCCTAAAAAAAATTGCAAGAGAATTTAACCTTTCATTTCTTTTCATTCGTACCACCAACTCTATTGGTTTGGGTTTGTTGAGTCCCTTGGGCATTGTTAGAAGTATTTCTAAGGTTTTTTCTGTTGTGTGGACTGCACCGAATGCACCTCGACAATCTGTAGCTTATTGATTGTTGGTCATAATAGTTGGGGCTTGTGAAGTCACAATAATTTGGTCTAATTGAGAAACTAAATATATCATAGAATCTGTGGATATGGAACTAGACATGCCATTAGCATGTGGCCCCGATTTTGAATGGGGTGGATATCCACCAGTCGAGAAGTGGTGGGAATAATAATAATACAATGTGCCCAAGTTTGAATAAGTCAATTCATGATGTTGGGAACATGATGATGGGAAAGGAAACCATCAAACTTATAGATCACCAACCACTGCAACATCTATATGCCCAAGTAAGGTACAATAGACTGAACATTACAAGTTTATTAGGTTCTTACAATAGTTTCATCTAGTAATCAAGTACAAGAAGGGAAACATAGGTTGTAGACATGCTTTCAAGGTCACCCACATCCAAAATTATCGCTTTGGAAACTATGATTCACATGTAGCCTTTCATCCATGATGCATAAATAGATAAATACATAGAGGATGAGGAATTCAAGGAAGTGTTTCAGTAGATACAAGGGAAAATTCATGTAAAATTTGGTGACAACAAAGCTAACTATCATCTCCAAAATGGTTTACTCTATGGGATGGACAAGATTTGTGTTCCTAAAAGTGAGTGACTCTATCTTATCAAAGAGGCTCACATTTACAAGGTTTCTAGACATTTTGGTGTTGGTAATATAATTTTTAACTTACAAAGGCATGTGTATTTGCACATAATGTAATAATATGTAGCATTGTACAAGAGGATGCATAATTTGTTGTACCATCAATCCCAACAATGGGAAGCAAGGTCTATACCATCCCTTACAAGTACACTTTAGACCTTGGGAAATAATTTCCATGGGTTTTGTGGGAGGTTTACAAACAACTAGGATGGGACATGCTTGTTTTGAATCATTGACAAGCTTAGCAAGAAGTGCATTCTCATGCCTTGTGAAAAAACCATCATAGGAAAAAAAAGAAACAAACTTAGTCTTTGAATTGGTTTGGGTGCACTTTTGGATAACAAGGAGTGATCTGGGTTGGATCATTATATTATTTTTCATCCATCTTGATTCTTTCATATATAAAAAATTCGAGGAATCAGCTCATAAGACCATTTTTACTGACGAGTCCCAATTTGGTGAATTCTGGTCCAAAACCTTCCAAAAGCAGTTTAGGGCACCAAATGGAATTTTTGGGGGATAAAGCTTTGCTGATTAAGTGTGTAACACATAACACTATTGTACACATAGATATGATTCCAAATATGCAAGAATCACCTCAATCAAATTTGGTATGTAAAAGTTATGTCACCTAATAATTGGCATTCTTGTTTTGACCACCATGATTTGAGAGGTTGCCATGTCATCCCCCATTATTCATGTAAAAGAGGATAGAAACATGATCATGATGAATATTACTAAAATAATCCATACTTTAACTCTACTTAAGATTTTAAGGAGTCAAACTTAACCACTAGTAGGCTACGCGACCGTACTATAATCAGGGCACTAGGAGGAAAAGGGGCTTCCATTATATTTTAGTGCATTTTGTTCCATAGATGAGAAGTGTAGCTTAGAGTGGATAAAGAGGGATAAAATAGAGAGGATTTTTATATTGTATTAGCCCACATACCACAATTATCACTCCTTTGTACTTGCATCCATTTCCATTCAGAGAAAGAGGGTAGAGTAGCCTCACCTTCTAGTTGGGTTTTCTCCTATAAAGGTTTCCCAAGTCATATATTGTGTTCTTATGGTTGTGAGCGATTATATTTGTGTTTGTTCTATATTTTACATATTTTCTATATTTCATGCATAACACAATTATTAACAAATCCAAAAATCTAAGGAAAAATTAACCCTCATAGTGTAGATTTTGGATTTACAAATATATTTTAATAGATTTGATGTGATGAACTATCCAAAGAAATATCCACGAAATTTTATAGATCATATTGGTATCAAATTAGGATTATTTGGGTGTATTGTGGGGAGTTTCCAAGGATCTGGATCAGTTAAGCTAAAAGTAACAAAACCTAGCCATGGTGACAAATCTATTAATAACCCTCAAGATCATGCAAAGGAGAGGTTTGTGGGGTTGGAAGCACAAGTTGCAGTTATAAACCATAATGTGAGCCTCCTCATGGTTGCCATAAAAAATAATATCATGTTATTTAGATAATATGTGTTTCCAATGGAGAGGTCATATCTGAGGGTAGATCAAGATATTAGGAAGAAGTAGAGAGGGAGTCTAAGAAAGAACCAAAAAAGGATCAACCTAGTTTGAGTGACATTAATCATTGATAGTCATTGCTCAAGATGGAATTGAAGGTTGAAATCATGCCATATCAAGGTGAGATTTATGCTTTGAATTTAAATAATTGGTTATATCAATTAGAAGTTTATTTCAATTTCCTCCATATAGAGGAAGAACAAAAAATTTCATCTAATCGACTAAAACTAGAGGGCCATGCCTTGACCTAGTCGGAAAGGCACACAAAAATCCTAAGGTTGGATGGATATCCTCCAGTGACTAATTGAAATGATTTCAAGACTATAGTAAAGTCACAATTTACCTTATTGGGTATGCAGAGAAATAATGGATCTAGTGGCATTACTTCAGGTAGAGACAGGGGAAAAGTGTACATGAGTACACCAAAAAATTAGGGTGATCACCATAATGTTGGATATCTCCAAAAGAACTTAGAAATGTTCCCCAATTATTTGTGGGGTCAGCACAGTCATATGTGGAAGAAAGTGATGTTGTTCAAACCTAGAAGGGTGGATGAGGCTTGTGTAGAGGCACAATACCTAAAGAACTGATCTAGGAGGATTCTCACAATCAATCAGAATTAATGGTCGCAAATTTTGATTAAAATGTCTACTATTTCAAAGAGCTCATTAAGATACTTCCAACATAATTTGAATGGGCTCAAATAGACACTGCATGCAGAGTTGTGGCCTTCGGAAGTGGAAGGAAAAACAAGGGTGACACACAAGATAATGACATGGTGGCATATGTCATTGAATAGGTTGACATGGCTCAATGGAAGGATGACATGTTGTACCATGTGGACTAACCAAAGGCTTCCACATGGACCCTCTACAATGTCTACGTGGACTAGATGCATGGTAGGTCAAAATTGTATTGCAAAATGATGACAATGGTGAGATATGAACCCTTGACCTAGTCAGCACAAGTGTTTTGCCTTACCATAAAGCCAAGATGTGTGCCAAGTTAATTTGGTTGAAGATTTTATTATTTATTTCAAATGAAACCCCTGTTGGAAATATTGTTGTCATTGATATCAGATATATGAGAGACTACTTATGTCCAATATAGGAATTAAAAAACTAAGATTGTTGGAAATATTGTTTTTGGACTTTTGATGCCCCATTTGGATACCCTAAATTTGAAGGATTTTTTAATCCAATTATATATATCAAATGGGAGAATAGGATACATTGTTTAAAGTATTATTTGAGCCATTTCCAACAATATGTGGCACTCCCTCTAATTCAATAATAATAAGGAGGCATGAAATATTTTGTGATGATAACCCAACCAAAGTACAAACAGGCCAGCCCAACCAATTTTACAAGTCAACCCCATAAGTGAACATATAAACAATAAAGTCTATATGATTTTATTTAACACTAATGTATTGCTGAAGAGATTTGAGGTTGTAAGAGGAGCCGAGGAAGAACTTTTGGGGTGATTCTTGGAGTATAAAGGTGGATGCAAAAATGTAATTTATGGGGTCAACGAGACATCTCAGAATTTTCACTATAAGTTTTCTTTTGGGATGTTTCAAAATATAAAACTTGGAGGATATAGATAGAAGGTCCTCTTGTACCTCTGCTTCAAATTTCATACTTTGATTCACTATATTTTCAGAGATATGGTCTAAGAAACTTAGGCTTCCAGAATTCTCAACAAACATGTCAACTTGGAAATTTTTTTATAACTATTGTTCTGTGATGTTTAAAAATATGAAACTTGGATGATATAGATAAAATATCTTAATGTAGCTATGGCTAAAACTTTTGAACTCCTTTGATTATAGTTTTGGATATAGGGTTAAGGAAGCTAGGCTTCCTGAATGCTCCTGAAATTTGCTTCTAAGATGTTTCATAATGCGAAACTTAAAGGATATAGATAGAACATTTTCATGTGCCTTTGGTTAAAATTTCAAATCTCAATTCACTACAATTTCAGAGATATTGTATAAGGAAGTTAGGCTACATGAATGCTCCTAAAATTTTCTTCTAACATGTCAACTTGGTATTTTCACTATAACTTTCCTTTTATGATGTTTTAGAATATAAAACTTGGATGAGATAGAAAAAATATCTCTAGGTACGTGTAGTAGAAATTTTAGAACTAGATTTACAAAATTAGATATGTGGCATGTTGTGCAAATTCATTCTTAGGAAGAAACCAAAGAAACAAGTTTTTGGAGAAGTATACTTGGTGAAGGAAGAAGAAGTAGATATACCTGGTGAAGAAAGAAGAAACTAACAGAGCTAATGAAGACAAAAGTAACAAGAAGACTTAGTGAAACTAGAAGAAACTAGCAAACATTATAAAGAAGTAAGCATACTTAGTGAAGTAAGTTGGTGCCTATGAATATTTTCAGCAGCGGGGATTTGTGTCTCTTTTAGGTTGGTGTCTACATAGAAGCATAGGGGATTGGTGTCTCTTGTAGGTATATTCCTACAAATAAGGAGAGGATATTGTTGTCTCCTATAGGTTGGTGCCTACAAAGCAGTAGATTGGATTGGTTTCTCCTGTAGGTTGGTGTCTATAAAGAAATAAAGGGGATTGGTATCTCTTATAAGTTGATGCCTACAAAACAGTAGAGGGGATTGGTGTCTATTATAGCTTAGTGCCTACAAATTTATGTAATAGTACGTTGGTGCCTATAAGATATTCCATATAAATAAGTTTAGTGGTTTTCTCTTGGAAGGGTTTCCACATATATCTTGTGTTAATAATTTGATTTACGAGACTGATGTTTTATGATGTTTGAATAACTATAAATAAGTATAAATTGTCATTGTACTTGTAGAAATTATGATGTAGATTTGCAAATGCTCATGAAGTTTTAATCAAAATCACAAGACACAAACGTACTCTACTACTATGCAGAATTAAATTCACAATTTAGAACATCAATTACAAACATGCAATGAGAAATAACACACATGCACATAATATTTTTTCTAGGGGAAAGAAATATGCTAAAAGCCTCTTGCTTTCTTACATTAATATTATGAATAAATATGTATTACAATTGCCTTGCTCAACTGAGCACAACCTGCAAGTGAATAACCTATCTCTCTTCTCACTGAGAAGCTTTGACCCAGATTTAGTCAACTTTTTCCTTTGCTTGAGACCTCATTTCCTTGCAAAATTCCTTAAGAAATCAAGACCCTATTATTTAGGAATTTTTCCAAATGGATTGTGAAATTCCCAAGGTTGATCATCTGACTGCATGCAACACCTGTACACTCAAGGCTAGTCTACAAATGATGTTACACTACCTTGGAATCTCCACCACAGCTGGGGAACTCAAATTCTCTGCATGCACTAGCTATTTTTTGTTGATTGAGCAGTTAAATGGATGATCACTGAGTTCTACCGAAGTCCCACTGCACAACTGGCCTTCCACTAGTTCCTCCAATAATTAGAACTAGTTTAACTAAAAAAAAACTTGAGATAACTGACCTTGATTGCTACAAATTAGCAATCACACATGCTTTTCTGAACTCAAACTTCTCCAACTCGAATTTATTGGGTAAACTAGGTGACACAAGTCATTCCACACAAGTTAACTACATCCAAGTTGTCTGCGGATGTGTAATACCGATTTTTATCAATTTAATCAAAGCAAAATAAAATTGAGAATTTCTTGCTGCATTTTTCAACACTCCCTTTTAGCAATAAAGGGATTATCAACCACCTTTATCCTACACCTGTGGAAATAGAACTTCCCTCTTGACAAGTCCTTTGTCAAAATGTCAACATATTTTCCCTATGTAGGAATGTATTATAGCAACATTATCTGCCTTTGCACATAGTCTCATAAATAGTGGTACTAGATATCTATATGATTGGATAGATTGGGAAATACATGATTCTCAAAGATCTTAATGTAACTATGATTATCAGTTAGATCATCATTGGGTCCAACAAGTTCTTTATCATCCAGATCACCTCACATGATGCTTGACTTGTAATCATGTATTCTGCTCCTGCAAAGCTAAGTGCCATAGATATTTGTTTCTTGTTGTACAAACAAACAAATGTGGACCCAACACTAAAAATTCCACTTGATGTACTCTTTTGGTCTAATGGAATCCCCATTGAATATGCATCTATGAAGCCACACAACTTCACTCCCTTTGTCCATCTATACCATAGTCCAAACTAGGTGGTGCCTTTAAGGTACCATAAAACATGCTTAGTTGCCTTCTGAAATAATTTGGTTGGCTTAACCATAGCTTGGCTTAGCTCGTTGACTACATAAAACATATCTAGTCCTATGTTCACAAGATACATCAGTGAACCCACTAGCTGTTGATAAATGGTAAAATCCAATTCCTCACCTGAAGTAGCATCCTCCTTCCTCCAGTTGGTCAATAGAGGTCTCTCCATGGGTTTACAACTATCCATACAGAACTTCCGTAGTATCTCATTTGCTTACTTGAATTGAGAGACAAACAATTCCCCATCACCTTGCCATACTTCACACCCAAGGAAGTAGTGCATGAGACCCATGTCCTTCATTTTAAATTCCCTTGCAAGGTCCTCCTTGCAAGATTTGATTAGCTGCTCATCACTAGTTAAAATCAAATCATCAACATATAAAACAATAATAAGCAATTTACCTTCTACCAAGATGTGATAGATATTTCGATTCACTTCAATTTTGGTGAAGCACAAACCGGTGAGATAGTTATTGATCTTGGTGTATCGAGCACGAGGTGCTTATTTAAGACCATACAACATCACGTGAGTATATTATGCACACATGAGAATCTCGATCAAATGTATCAAACCTTTTGGTTGCACGATGTACACCTCCTTCTCAATAACTCCATTGATAAATGTTGTTTTTACATCCATCTGGTGGATCTTCCACCCAATTTTCACAATGAGAGAAAGAATTGATCTAATGAATGAGTACCTTGCTACAGGAGAAAAGGTCTCCTCATAGTAAATTCCCTTAACTTGAGAGTACCTCTTAGCATAAATCTAGCCTTATACTTCTCTATGCGTTCATCTGCTACATGATTTACCTTGAAGATCCATTTCAAACCCAAAACTGATTTATTTGTTGGTCTTGGGACCACTTCCCAAACACTGTTCTTTATAATGGATTTTATTCCTGCACCATTGCATCAACCCATACATGTATCTCTACTACTTCCTCGAAAGAGGATGGCTCAGTATCTACAAGCTTAATTATTAGAGCCAAGTAGCCAGTGTACTGATCAGGTGACCTCCTCTACATGTGAAAATTTGAAGGAGCTCCCACATTCTCCCTCGAATCCTACACAAGCCTATCAACTTCCCTAGTTCTTTTCCTACCTTCTCTAGATGGCTCTACTCGAGTGGATGTCTCCACTCTCTACTCATGTACTTGTGGATGCTCCACAACTTCCTAAGGCTCTTCATTTAGAGCCAAAATATCCTCTTCCAATGGGATCTGAAGATCCCTCTCAAGAGAGCACCACATCACTTTCTCCTCATCAAATTTTACATCCCTTCACAAAATCGTCATTTTGAGGGATCGAAAATACGCATAGTAGTTGTGAGTAATTTATGTGTAACCCAAAAATACCCCTAATTTTGTTGTCATCTCAAGCTTCTTCCTTGATTCTTTGGAGACATGGCAGTAAACATAGGCTCCAAAAATCCTGAAGTGCGACACATCCTACTTTCTCCCCAAGAAATCCTCCTTTGATGTAATGATCCAGGTGTATATTGGTGGCCACACACCTATTCCACCTAGAACCCCCAGTCAGTTTCATCTATTTCCTTATTCATTTCAAAATTTACTATTTTTAACAGGTTTTCGGGTCCTGAACTTTCGAAGCAGTTTTGACCCCCTAAATAATGTTTTTTTAGGGTCCATGGCAAGCCTGTAGCAATACATGAAAACCTACAATGAAAATTCTAATACTCAGAGAGACCTTTTCCAACAAGGTATCGTACGCACCAAATGGAGATAATATGACCGAGTTATGACCTCAAGAAGTTTGCTACCCAACTAACCCCAACGGGGCCCACAAACGCTTGGTGTTACATCTCATGGGGTTAGGGTTTTGGTTGTTTAGGTTTTTCTCATGTTTTCCAATAATAAATAGGCCCTTGAGCCTCATGGTAACATAGTTCAGATGCATGTAGCCACCACATCTCTTCTCAGAGATAAGCTACCATTGCCCCAACTATCTTATGTCCATTTTGTTTGTAAGCATAGTTCAATATTTTTCTATTAATGAAATGAAGTTTTTTTTTTTTTTTTTTTTTTTTTTTTTTTTTTTTTTTTTGCATCTATGTGTTTATGATTATACCTATAAGTGTTTCATTCCTGTTTAAGTTTGGATCAGTGGTATCAAGGTGGTATGCTCTTTCTCTATTTTTATCTGCATGTCCCCAACATGGTTAGGGTATAAGGAGTTAGGGCTTGATTTGGTTGAACCATTGCAAGATCAGCCTCACAAAACCTGACGACCTCCAATGGTGGATGAAAAGAAAGAGGAGGGGGTAGGATATCCTTTCAAAATGTTGCTCGAGGAAGCCCTTGAGCAATAGAGGGACACAATGATGGATAACTTTTCCCATACCCTTCAACAACTACCCACAGGTGATGCATCTTCATCCATCAACCACTCTGGAGGCACCACTCCTTTTAAGGTACAAGTTAAGTTCGATATTCCCATATTCGAAGGCTTGATAGATGAAAATGACGTAAATAAATGGTTAAATCTATTGGAAGGATATTTTTCATTTCATGGCTTTTCCAATCAGGAAAACATTACTTTTGCACTTCTTAAAGTCACCCCACATGTCAATGATTGGTGGGAAACCTACATGAACAAAAGGACGAGAGTGAACCCTCACTGTTTTTAACTGCACCCACTTGAAATTATTTCTGAGACACCATCAAGGAACAATATTACCTTGTCAGGAACTATGAAGACAAATACATAAAGTGGACCACACTATGATAGGGAAGGGACCAAGATGTGCCAGAGTTTACAAATACTTTCCATACCCTTCGCACGAAGCTGGGTATCAAGGATACTGAGTGACATTTGGTGCTTAAGTACCGTGACTATCTACACAAGTACATATAGGACGAGATGGAGTTCTTGGACATTTCCTTGCTCGGCACGACATATCATTACACTGTCAAGATTGAGCAGAATTTTAAAAAGAAGAAGCGAGACTTTGGATCTGTGAATCCAAAGTAGGGAAAAGGCGCCCCTAAACCACAGAACAGAGGATCAAGCGAAGGCGACGCTACCCAGGACAACCCGTCAAAGCCATAAGAAAAGAACAACACCTAGAAGATGAAGAAGGACATGGTAAAATGGTGTGAATTCCATGAGAGCTCTACTCACAATAAAAGTGAGTGTTGAGCCAAGCAATCACTGGTGGCCGAGCTGAAGGATTTTGAATCAGATGTAGGTTTCGATTTTGAATAGGAACCTGATAAGGGAACTGACAAAGGGAAGAAGATCATTGATGCAGAGCCCAGTGTCATTTTGGCCACTACCAAGATCCAGAATATTGAGCCTAAAGAGATAGAGGAGGAGGAATGCCTCTTCCACTCATAGATGTGGGTGAAGGGTTCTCCGTTGCAGTTCATTGTCAATAGCGGGATCTAAAAGAAACTCATTTCAGTAGAGATCATGAAGAGGTTGGGCCTAAAGAATATAACACATCCACAACTGTACACCATCGGGTGGCTTTACCAAGGACGAGATCTTCATGTTAGCTAGTAGTGTCACCTTCCCTACAACAGCAGGCCCTTCACGGATGAGGTACTGTGTAACATTTCTCCTCTTGAAGTTTGTGATGTATTGTTAGGACAATGATACTTGTGGAAGCGACATGTTGTATATGAGTCTAGACCTCACTCTGTGATTATTACTTTGGATAATAACTTGTACAGGATACCAGAGGTAGTCCTGCCTACTGCCATCTCTTTGATCACTGCAAAGAAATGCAGTAAGATCATTTCCCAAACTAGGAAATTTGTTTTCCTTATGATTCACCCCTAGGGTAAGAAGAAGGTTGTGGCCACGACTTCCACACAAGGCTTCTCTACACAACAATAACAGATGAACAAGGTCATGGAGGAGTATAGGGATATTTTCACCTCACCCATAGGGGTACCTTTGCACTATCAGGTCAAACACTCCATCAATCTAACCCTAGGCGCACCACTGCCCAATGGACCGATTTATCGATGCTCTATTCTAGAGAACGATAAGATCAAGAGGCATATTTAGGAACTATTGCAAAAAGGGCACATCAGGCCAAGCTTATCACCTTGTGGGGGCCCGATTGTATTGGTACAAAAGAAGGATGGGACTTGGAGGTTCTGCATTGACTATCGGGCACTAAACAAGATCACTGTCCAGAAAAGGTACCCAATCCTGCGAATTGATGACCTTCTTGACCAACTCAAGGGTGCCAAATATTTCAGCAAGATTGACTTGAAGTCATGTTATCACCAGGTGCCTACAAATCCTCTGATGCGTGAAAGACTTCCTTCAAATACAAGGAGGGCCTTTTCAAGTGGTTGGTCATTCCGTTCAGATTAACGAATGGCCTTGCAAACTTCATGAGATTAATGGACGACATCTTGAGACTCTTCACCAATGAATTCGTAGTGGTGTATTTAGATGACATCTTGATCTTCAGCTAGAGTTGGGAAGAGAACCCCCACCATATTCGACAAGTCCTTCAAACCCTACGCCAACACAGGATGTCTGCTAACTTGGAGAAATGCACCTTTGGCCTAACCTAGGTTCAATATCTAGGGTACATCATTGATGAGTAGGGTTTACATGCGGACCCATCCAAGATACAAGTCATTCGGGATTGGTCAGCCCTAACCACTCTAATAGAGCTCTGCAGCTTTTTGGGTCTTGCTAATTTCTACCGTAGGTTTGTGTTGGGGTTCTCTCATATCACTTGGCATTTAAGTCAAGTCACCAAGGGTGGAGTGAAAGAAAATTTTTTTTGGTCGGAAACCCAAAAACAAGCATTCTTCGAGTTGAAGAATCACCTCTGTTCTGTACCAGTGCTCACATTACCAGACCTGCAACAACCATTTGAGATTGAGGTAGATGCCTCTGACTATGCTATTAGTGTGGTTCTTACTCAACATGGGCATCCAGTGGCTTACTATAGTGAGACACTTTCAGACACAGTCCGAAAGTACCCCACTTATGACAAAGAAATGTATTCCATTGTGAAGACCTGCCGTCAATGCAAGAATTACATTATGGGGAAGGAAATGGTCATCCACAGAGACCACCAACCTCTACAGTTCATACAGACACAAGGGAAGTTGCAGAACGATCGCCATCATAAATTTTCCACCTATTTGCAACAGTTCCATTCGAACATCATGTATAAGAATGACAACACCAATAATGTTATTGATTGCCTCAACCGACCACCAGTCATGGCGCTGATCACTAAGCTCCACTCTTGTGGGCATGAGACGTCGAGGTGGCCACATCTTTACAAGAGTGATCCATAATGCGACAGCATATACCAGACACTCCTGGAAGGGAAGCAAGTTTGAAATTTTCACCTTCACGATTCACTGTTATGCCACCTGGGACACATTTGTGTTCCTTCAAGTGAGCATGCGAAGATGATTTGGGAGGCGCACTACAGTCGTGTCGCTGAACATTTTTGAGTAGAGAAAATAGTGGTGATATTGCAAAAGTATTTTTATTGGCTGAAACTTCATCAGGATGTTGGGAAGTACATTAGATCCTGCACCACTTGCACCATTTCCAAACCAACCATCAAGAAGAAAGGCTTATATACTCCTCTACCTACTCCTAGACGACCTTGGGAATTTGTCTCCATGGATTTTATGTCGGTCCTTACTTCTACTAAGCTTGGTAATGATTTCATTTTTGTGGTCATCAACAAATTCTCTAAGATGGCCATCATGGTGGCCTACAAGAAGAGTATCACAATAGAGGCCACTGATAAGCTCTTCTTTGAGATAGTATGGGTACACTTTGGGATCCCACAGTCCATTGTCTCAGATCAAGATAGAAGATTCCTGAGTGCATTTTGGTCAAGTATCTGGTCGATACTAGATAAAAAAATTATTAAGTGCATGACTTTCCATACCCAAATTAATGGCCAAACAAAGGTTATCAACAGGATGGTCGTACACATTATGTGTATGTACAACTTGAAGCATCCATTCACATGGGATGAAAGTCTCCCCTATGTCCAACACAACTACAACAGATATCTCCACATCTCAATAGGCCACAACCCCTTTTAGGGAGGGCTGGGATTTCAACCATTATGACCCATTGATGTGGTCGTACCATTTGTAGTCACTCAAGTAGATTTGACTCACGTTTAGTCTGAAACTGAAAGAGTTAACAATTTCATTGAGCGCATTCAACACATCTGCCAGCAGGTCCATGCTATATTGGACAAAGCCAATGATAAGTACAAGCAACACCATAATCAACATCGAGTGCCGCACAAGTTCCAGGTGAATGACAAAATTTGGCTACATTTGCAAAAGGAGTGCCTTGCTGGACCACGCCGCAAGCTTCTCCCACTCTAATATGGGCCATACACCATCACCAAGGCCGTCGGTGACAATGCCTTCAAGCTCAACATCCCATCGTTCGTTGGTCTACACTCAGTGTTCAATGTAGATTGCCTTCAGCCATACTTTCCATCATAATTTGTTGGACACATCTGACATTGCAGAACAACTCACACCAATAGAGCTCAACCCAGACTACATGGAACATGCCATAACTAATTAGATCATGGACACATAGATCAAGAAAAATCACCAATAAAAGATACAACTATATCGAGTTGTCAAATCAGTCCAACTCCTTCACTAGGGCAAGTGGTTCACTAGGGATCAGGTTCAACAAAAAATTCCTCACATCATGGAGGCTTTGAACGCAATGGGGACCATTGCTTCCTATGGGGGGACGCATGATCCAGGTGGATATTGGTGGTCACCCACCTATTCCACCTAGACCCCCAAGTCAGTTTCATATGTTTCCTTGTTCATTTCAACATTTACTATTTTTAATAGTTTCTCAGGTCTTGAACTTCTAGAGCAGTTTTGACCCCCTAAACGACATTTTTTTGGGGTCCACGGCAGGCCGATAGCCATAGGAAGGGGCCTATGGAAAAATCTATAGTACTCAGAGAAAAATTTCCAACAAGGTATCGTATACAAAAAACAGAGACAATATGACCAAGTTACGACCTCAGGAAGTTGGTTGCCCAACTAACCCCAACGAGGCCCACAAACTCTTGGTGTTACATCTCCTGGGGTTAAGCTTTTTGTTTTCTCATGTTTTCCAATAATAATAGGCCATTGAGCCTCACTGTAACAAAGTTCAGAGGCATGTAGTTGCCACATCTCTTCTCAGAGATAAGCTACCATCACTCGAGCTATCTTATTTCCTTTCTGTTTGTAAGCATAGTTCAATATTTTTCTATTAATGAAATGAAGTGTTTCTCTGCTGCATCTCTATTTTTATGATTATATATGTAAGCGTTGTGTTCATGTTTAGGTTTAGATCATGTAATTTGTTAGTGTCAATCTTTGCAGCCTTCCTCCAGTGATCAAACATGCTCTTACAAAGTGATTTTAAGGTGTCAAGGTCAAAATTTGTCATTTCAGTGAGTCTTCAAGTAAAATTTGGTCACTAGGTATTAGGTCTAGGGTTTGCTTTTACTACTTTCAAAGTTGTCCAAATGTCAGTCCATGTCACCATTCAGCTGAGTGTACCATCATTTAGAGGGTTTTCATCATCATTTCAAGTTCCACTAGGTCATTTTACACCTTGTTCATGCTTCAGTTGCGCCTAGGTAAGGTTCATTTCCCTCTCCTAGGGTTTTGAAGGTAATTTCTCTTGGATGGTAAAATAATCAGAAAAACTTGTATCCTGATGTTCATACACCTTCCCCTATCCTTAATGTACCTTATCAAACACTTCCCATCACTGAGATCCCCCGAATTCCTCATTTTTTCACAAACCTTAGTTTCTTGCTACAACTTGACAATGTTCTAGACTAGGCCTGTGTTTTTCCCTTTTGGACCCCTTCCCCTCACTCAATATTTGAAATTCCACTTTCCCCTACTTTCTAACATCCCTCCCTACTTCCAAAACTTTTCTCAAGAATTTAGAAGTCTCTTATCCCCTTCATTTCGCTTCATTTTGACAAATCCCTTGTTCCACACATCGGGGTAGGTTTTACTCAAATGATGTTTCTGAGTAATAAAAGATGAATTTGGGAAAAATGAGCGAGGTTTTTGTCTCAAATATGTCAAGGAAGAAAATCCTCATTCACTTTTTATACAAGTGTCATGGTTTTAGAGAAATGTCAAAAATACAGTTGCCTCGGGAGAATTGATGCACCTCTGAAGTGACCTTGGGTAAATCAAGTTTTCTCCTAGCTTGGTTGGCCAAATGACTTTCTTGATGAGTCAAATGATAACTAGACACAAATTTATTTCCAATTAGCTATCATGAGCTCAATTTTGAGTTGAGAAACACCTTCAAAAGTTGACTGCAATAGCTCTCTGCCTTGAGGCAGTCTCATTTGGCACATTTTGACCAGTCTTGGGAGATTTGATTTTTTTATAGGACAAATGAACTCCAAATTGAAAAATTCTAGTCGAGTTGAAAGTTAAACTTAAATACATTTCCAACGAGCTATCCTGTGCCCAATTTGGACACCGGGAAGGTCTCCAAAAGGCTCCTGCAAAAAGATGCTACACATAGAGATGGTGCAGCGCATTGGGCTGCCCTCCACAGTGAAAAAAATACACTGGCGCGGCACATTGGGTTGAAAAGCCTGAAATTCATTCAAATCTTCCTCCAAATTTCAAATTCTTCATTCCACAAGTAAGTTAACACCTCCATATTGCCAATGTATGAGTTTCCATCAGTGTTTATGGTGTTTCAATAGGTTAAAAACAAAACCCTAGTTCCTTGCAAAGTTGTGTTGAGAAAATTGCCTATGCTTTGCAAAATTGCAGTTTTTCCATTGTATCCCCATTTTGATTTTTATCTCACTACACTTCACTCATATTACTTTCCCTATCCCCTTTCATTCACACTCACCTATCCCCTTATCCCTAAAACTAAAAACCCTAATACCTAATCCCATTATTCCCAAACCCTAGTCCTATACCAAAGCTCCCAAAGTACTCTCTAATTCCCTGTTCCCTTAACTAAACCCTACCCCAATAGTCCCTAAATCCTTCATTGGTTCCACCCTCCACAGTCCCACATATCACTGTTCCCCTTGGTGGCAAAGGTCAAGGCACACCATAAAATCACATATTTTACATCAAGACAGTTCAAGACAACTCCAAGACAGTTCATCCACTAGTAGAGATGGAATCTGATCTGTCATATGATCATGAAGAATAGACACACAGTGACTCTCCCACAGAGGTACATGCACCCAGGAGGCCTCATAGAGGTGGCAAAAACATAAAGCAAAACCGCCAAGCTTCCCAAAGAAGGAGGGTGGAGTTCACTTCGCTTGAGAAAGAGACCAACGCTGATTGGGAGTCTTGGCTCGAGAGAGTCAACATCCACTTAGAGAGACTACTAGAGAAGGCCAACAAGGAGAAAGACTTATTGAGACACATGGCATTTCATTACATGGTGCGGAACAAGGTTTGTAAGGCGCGAATAAGGAATTTAAAGGCAAATTTGAAGAAGGCTTCAAAGAGGTGAAAGGAGCATGATCGACTTCGGATATTAGCTGAGGAATCCTTGGCTCATCATATCTCTTGATAAAGAAGGTCCAACCCAAATTTCACAAAATTTGGAGCAATTTTTGCATTTTGGAAATGTTTTGCACAAAAAACAGAATTTTCCTCCCTATGCGCCGCGCCACGTGGTGTTCGCTTTTGCTATAGGGATCCAAATCATAAAAACTTTGCATTTATGGATTTTTCATGAAAATTTATGCTTTCCTACCTATGGCCAAGAAATTTGGGCAGGTTTTGAGCCCTCAAAGAGGTCAAAAATACTCAAAAAATGACCTCACTGCCCATATTTTGACACACAGGAAGCAGTGTTGGGAGAACTGAGTTTTGGAAGGGAAAATGTAGGTAAAATTAAAATATTCCACTTGGGTTGGAAAGTAGACAGAGAGACCTTTCCAACAAGCACACTTGGAGCTTATTTGGACATAGGGAAGACCTCCAAACGTGGGTCCAATCAGGCGCGGTGCATAGAGGAAAAATTGCCAATTTGACCCAATTTTGCTCTGTTTTTCGCCCCGTTTTGCCTAGTTTGACTTTTTCACTTTCCTAATGGAAAATTTATGATGTAATTTGATGAAAATTGATGGATAATGATGTAAATATGTTATATTTTTACTTGTAGAGGTAGATTCATCAGTTTAGAGGTTGTTTGAAACTGAATGAATCAGTTTCCTTGTTTTTAGAGGCATGTTGTTATGTTGCCTAGATTCCAGTTCTCAGTTTAGGATCAGTTGGATCAGCTCCTAAACATGTGAGCTCGACCCCTAGAGGCAATTAGGAGCTATTTTTGTCTATATTATGTTGTTTTTCAGTCATTAGCATGGTTGGACACTTGGGATTACTTGGCACTCCATTGTACATTTGATTTCTGCATTTTTTGCAAAGGAAAGACCAGGATTTGCAACACTTTTTGGGATCCTTGTGGCTCTTTGTTTTGATGGTGTTTTTCTCTATGTAATTTTTAATTTCATTGATATTTATGTGTACCATTTCCTTTCTCTTTTGCTCCTGAAATTAAACAAATGAGTGGCAAAGGTAGAATTCATTAGCTTGTTGTGCTCTGCCTTTTAGTTTTGTTTAATTCTCAATGTTTTCTTCAGTTTGAAGAGGATTATTGATACCCTATTGCCCTCTTGAGCTTCTCAGTAGTCTTAACCCTCCATATTTACAAATCAAAGCATCAAAATGATTGCCTTTCTTGCCCCAATCAGAACTCTGCAAAACTGGCCTTCATCCTCGGACCCTAATTTGCCTTTCCCTTGATTCCAACAAAACCCCCAAAAAACAACAAATCAAATCTTTGCACTTCATACCTAGCCTAAAATTAGTTTTTTAGTTCAGTAATCTCAAGCCCCATCGATTATCTTTTGCTGAGATTGACTCGGAGAGAGCCCTCTCCTGTCCTTGTAGGGCTAGCTACGAGGCTGAGCGTGGTTTGATGTTGGCCCTGGACCCTACCTTTTCAGCCTAAGGTAAATCTAGGCTCTAACATAATCAAGCCCAAAATATGATGAGGACTCTGATTATACAAATATATTGTTGAGTTGCGTGCTTTAGGCTACAAATGCAAAGTAGGCCTTGGTCACGCAACATCGCCCTCTCTTCTCCCACAATTCTATGGTTTTTTCTCTCAGTCACCCCATTCTGCTATGGATTGTGGGGTGGTGTTAAATCTTGTTGATTTCCTTCTTTTGCAAAATTTTGAATGAATTCATTCAACATGTACTCACCTCCATTATCACTCCTAAGAGCCTTTACCTTCTTGTCGGTTTCTTTCTCAACCAGTGCCTTGAATTCTATGATCTTGGAGAAGGTCTTGTCTTTCTTTTGCATGAAGAAGATCTATCACTTTTGTGAGAATTCATCAATAAACATGATAAAACATTTGTGTTTGGTAGTGGAGGCTATTGGGAAAGGTCCACATACATCAGAGTGGATCCTTTCTAGGACTGCATGTGCTTTGTTGTCCTGATCATGGAATGTGGATTTCGTGTACTTCCCAAAAGTACATCCTTTGCATACATCCTGCTGCTCAAGTGCTCCTTTGGGGAGGCCAGCTGTTATTTGATGTATAATATTTAAGGCACCATGATGCAAATGGCCAGTTCTTTTGTGTCAAATTTCATCTACATCGTGACCTTGCACTTTCTATGCCTTAGTACTTAACACAACATAGTATTCCACATATAGCTTATACAATTTCTTCACACAAACTCTGATTTGCTTCACCTATCCCATGGATATGTGTCTCAGGAGTGTTTTTCCTTTGTCGAAGATCACATCATAACCATAATCTTCCAAAACTGCAACAAATATGAGATTTTTCTTTAGGCCCAGAACGAACATGACATCCTTGAGTCTGAGAGGAGATCCCAACTCTCTTTGAAAGGTGACTGTGCCAACCCCAATCACGTTGTACCTTTTTTCATCCCCTAGCTCGATGTGTATATGCAAATATTTCTTCTCCAGGTCATTGGAAAAGTCTCTACCCCTGTCATGTGGAACGATGCACCTAAGTCCAAGTACCACACACTCCCTATCACTATGTTGGCCATGCATACAATAAGGGTAAAGTCAAGTTCAAATTGTGAAGCCAAGGATTCACCTACTGCTCCTCTTGAGGTCTTCTTGCTGCCTTTTTGTGTGGACACTTTGTGACAGAGTTCTCGAATTGATGACAATGGAAGCATTTACTTTTGGACAAATATTTCTTCTTACCCCCTTGGCTGGGTTCTAGTTTGGTTTGAGATTTCTTCACTTTTCCTTTCTTTCCCTTTCCAACCAATGAAAAGTTTTCTTTATCCTTTCCCTTAGATGAAGTCCCATCTATAATATTTTGCCTTATTTCCTCCTATATCAAATCAGACCATAAGCGTTCCTAATTCAGTAGTTTCTCCCTCCTATTCACCGAATCTTGGTAACTATGCATGCTCTTGGGAAGGTCTAGAAGGACGAGGATTACAAAATCATCATCTAAAACTGTAACACCAACTTCTACAAGCTCATCATGAACTTGTGTGAACCTACTCTAATCTGTGGGATAGTGTCATTCTTTCCCGTCTTGATATTTTGAAGTTTATCCTTGAGTGCCAGCTTCCCGTGGTCACTACTATTTTGGAACAAATATATTAGTTCCTGCCACATTTCATAAGGAGTTTCTTTCCCATGGAGATTGGTGACAATGTGGTCTTATACTCCCTCCAATATTATTATGCTTGCCTTGGCTACATCTTTCTTCCACTGAGGCGGAGCTCTGATGGTCGGCGAAAATGGAGGTTCTGAAGCAGTGCTGCACTACACCTGATGGTCTAGACTAACCTCCACGGCTTGCCTGACTCTGTCCTGCCTACCTCCTATGCGTGGGATCCTTGGCATTCTGTTACTGTGGTCATCCTGCATTCCACGCAGACCATAAGCTCCACTACACTGCTCCTTTTCGGTTAGCCATGGACCTAGACACCATTGATTATTTCAAGGACCCCAATCCCCATTAGGAAATATGGACTCGCCATCGCACCATGTCGAATTCTATTTCTTTAGGTTCATCCCTGTGCCCTCTATCTACTCCAAACACTGAACTGGACCAACCTAGGCCATCTATGACCCACCCACCGCCCTCTATCAATCTTGAAAATGCCTCCGACTTGGACTGCCCTCTGCTCTCTCCAGCTGCCTTGAACCTCCTCGGCACCTGCCTGTAACCATCCCCTACTTTCGACTTGCTGCTACCCCGCCTACCTCATAACTCTGCCCCACCTAGCAATGCTACCTTCTCTGGCATCCCTCCACCTGGGGCTGCTACCCACCCATTCCCTCCACATGCCAGAAGCGCCCTCAATCCTAGTGGCCCTACACCCAACACCCTCATTTGTTCTGGCTGCTTCAACGTGCCGGTCCCAAATCCTAAATCTACTCCTTCCACCCTGTAGATGGTTAACCAGGGCATCAGGGGACTCCTACAGGATTACCTGATGATACACAGGTTGGACAAAGTTAAGAAAGGGAGGTGTCTAAAGGTTGTTGATAGGGATATCAACCTCTCCTTGGGAGAAGACCTCTCGATGGGGGAAATAGCTGATATGGCCAAGAAGGTCCTAGTGGGCTGAGTTCGGGGGCGAAATTACAATGTGGAGAGACTATGTCTCTGGACCTTGGATGTTTGGGGCACCTTACTCAAAGAAATGTCCACCATTCAGGTGCTCGTGCGAGGGTGGTTCGCCCTTATATTTCATTGGGAAGAGTATATAGATTGGATACTCTCAAGTTTTGGCATATTGAGTTAGCCTCGCTCCTGCTGAATATGGGATCCTTTATCCAATCTTGAGAGGGAACATATAGGAGTTGGGTTGATCTGGGTTCGTTTACCAGGGATACCATGCAATATTGGTCTCTGGTTGTCTTCAAGCAAATTGTCAATGCGCTAGGCACCTATTTGGAACATGACTAGTCCTATGAAACAATGGGGAATATGACCATGGCTCACATTCTGGTACATATGGATACCAGAGTAGGCATGGAGGAGAATATAACCCTACATTGGAGGCACTTCTCGTGCAGACAAAATCTGGATTATGAAGGTGTATCATTCAGATGCCAAAGATGCCATAAGGTTGGACATCTGTACAATGAATGTCCACTTCTCTCACCATCCGCTCCTCCTGCATGAAAGGGAATGAAGCATCGCTAGACAGAAGACTCGATTATGGATGAGCAGCCCATAGGTCTAGATAGTCCAAAGGATGTGGTTGGGGACACTGTTCAACCATCTTGTGCTTCCGAGATGCTGCCAATTTCCCCTCTTATGACTAGATCCCAATCTGCTGCAGTGGCTTCTCCAAATATGGGTACAATTTCTTCTCCCTTTTCCTCTGCACTAAATGTTAGTCATTTTATTTTCTCTTTGGCATCATCTACATCTACACCTTGTATGGTCACCTCCCCCATCACCTGTGCACTTGATCCCCCGTCGTCTATTTTTTTCACCACCCCCCCCCCCCCCCCACCTCGGTTGTACTTGCTCAAGGGCTCAAAGACATTCCTATTTCCCCTTCTGCTTCAAGCTCTCATCCTTACAACTTCTGCTCCTACCAACAGACTCTCCCTAATTCACTTGGATTGGGCATCACACCCTCTCAAGTTGAGCATAAGCCCTCCCGGGGAGGCCATCAAAGATTTCCAAGGCCATCAAGGTTGTTGGGGCAGATGTAGCCCAGGGTAGACATAACACCATTGAATGGGTACTTAGAGCATATGACACCCTTGGCAATGTTCCCCCATGAAGTAGCTTTCCTTAAATTGTAGGGGTTTAGCTAGCCCCTCTAAAAAAATAGCTCTCAAGAGACTCTTGGGTAATGAGCCATGTGATATTATTTTTCTACAAGAAACCTTGGCTAGATCTAACCTGATTGTTAGGACTCTCCTAACCATCATGCCAAGATGGCATTTTCAAGCTCTAGATGTTGCTGGGAGATTGGGGGTATAGCGCTTGGGGTAAACCCATAATCCATTAAGGTCACCTCCGCTTGGGGTAAACCCACAATCCATCAAGGTCACCTCTGCTTGGGGAGATCATGGATTCCTAGGTATGGATATATTTTCAGTTGAATTTGGCAAAAATATCCGTATTATGAACATCTACGCCCCCAATCACAGTAGACTAGACTTCTTGTAGAAGACACTAGAGAACCCCCTGATTGACCATTCCACCATACTAGGGGGAGATCTAAACTTCACCATCGGTCATTAAGAATCCTGGGGACACCACTCACAGTTGGATCCACTCTTGGATCACCTGGGATTACTTCTGGAGCAACACAGTCTTATTGACATCCCTATGAACAAGAAGATGCCAACATGGCACAACAGGAGGACTGGAGAAGCAGCTCTGGGTAGGAGACTTGACAGGTTTCTCATACATGAAGACTTGTTCACTTCCCTCACTAATTACAGACAATGGGTGGGCATTGGTGGGATCTCGTATCATTCCCCCATCTATCTGGAATTGGAAGGCTCCTTTAAAAAACCCAGGGCTCCCTTCAAATTTAACTCGACCTGGTTAAAGGACCTTGAATATATCAAGTTGGTTATGGAATTTTTGAGAGCTTATCCCCTACCAAATGATCAGAGGAAGGTCAATGGTTTCTACCGCAACCTGGTCAATCTCAAGAGAATATCCATTGGTTGGGCCAAGGGGAAAAAGGCCATGGAGGAGCATGCCCTCTATGACATTGAAAATCAGTTGGCCTCACTAACGGATGATCAGGGTAGAGGGTACACCTCTAGTGAAGCAAAACTACACCTTATGGACTTGGAAGCCCAGAAATCCAAGATCCTGCTGGAACGAGAAGAAACATGGAGACTCAGAAGCAGAGAAATTTGGTTGCAAGCTGGGGATGGAAACACTAAATTATTTCATAAATATGCCAATGGAAGGAAAGCCAACAATAATATTTGGCAAATGCCTACTGAACAAGGTCTAATTGCTAAAACCTATAATCAACTGGCTAAGATGGGGAACACTCACTTCAAGAAGATTTTCAAAGCCCCACCAAGCACATCTCTTGCTGATATTATTCACATTGCAGGGCATTATCCCAAATTTGTGGAACCGGACTTGGAGGAGGATCTCATCAAACCTATAACTATGGGGGAACTGGAGGGTAACCTGAAATGGTTTAAGAAGGACAAAAGTTTGGGGCCATACGGTTGGTCTGTGGAATTCTATCTTACCTTTTTTGACATTATTGGCCCCGACCTACTCAATGTGATCGAGGAATTCCGCTCATCAAGTAGAATGTATGAACCTATAAATTCCACCTATATCACCTTCATAACCAAGACAGATGCCTTGCTATCCTTTAGTGACTTCCAACCTATATCCCTTTGTAATTGCCTATACAAAATTATTGCAAAGATCATTGCCAATCGCATCAAGCCGATCCTATCAGACAAAATATCCTTTGAACAGTTTGCCTTCCTAAACAACCGTCAAACCCATGAGGCCATCAGTAAAACACAAGAGGCTCTCCACTCCATCAAACAGAAGAAGCTTAAAGGGGCTATGATCAAAATTAACCTCTCAAAGGCTTTTGACCGGGTCAGCTGGCTATTTATTAGGACGATCCTTACACACTTGGGCTTTCCACTCGCCTTCACCAGATGGATCATGTGTTATATCACAATTGTATCCTTCGAAACTTTAACCAATAGATCAACCTACCATTTCTTTCAGATGGAGCGAGGAATCAGAAAGGGATGTCCACTCTCCCCACTTCTTTTCCTTTCTGTAATGGAAGGTTTAAGCAGGCTGATTGCTTCAGAAAAAAGAACCAGGAGGCTTAAGGGCCTCAAGATCATGGAGCAATGCACACTTACGCATTTTATTTTTGTGGATGATATTTTGATATTCTTGGATGGATGCATTCAGGACAACAATACTCTCTCTGAAGTGATGCAATTATTTTGTGCCACAACGGGGATGGAAATTAATGGGGCCAAATCCACTATTACTCTATCTGCTTGCTCTCAACAAGAGACCTGGCATGCATATCACACCTTCCACTTCCAAAGCCTGAAAATGGAGGATGGTTTGAAGTACCTTGGATTCAAGATCAAAGCAGATGGATACAAAATTGCATATTGGACGTGGATTATTACCAAGGTGGAAAAAAGATTAAACAATAGCCATCAGTTACTTTCCAGAGCTGGTAGACTAGTGCTGATTAAATATGTTCTAGAAGCAACCCAGGTCTACTAGATGTCCATAGCTTGGATTCCCCAAGGTATCTTACACAAGATTCAGTGAGTATGTTTCCATTTCTTATGGAAGGGACACAAGGATGGGAAACCCTATGCGTGGGTCAAATGGAACAGAACTGCAGCCCCCCAAAAAAGGGGAGGCTGGGGCCTCATAAATATTTTTACATTTTCACAAGCACTTGTGGCCAAACTAGGATGGATTCTCCTGAAGCACAAAAGCCTTTGGACAGAGGTGGTTACCTATAAATATATTTGGCCTCGTTTAGTTATGGACTGGATATGGTTACCTGCTTGGAACAAGAAAGAAATATCAGTGATTTGGAGAGCTTCTATACACACCCTTCCCATCATAAGAAGTGGTCTTACTTGGCATATTGGAAATGGTATGTCTTACTTGAATAATCAATGGATTGGATGCGGAAACTTACACAATCTCTCTCCTGGCTTGATTGATTTCCTTAATCAAAGTGGAGTGGAAACCATCACACAAATTGGAGACTTAGTAAAAACAACCATATATCAAGAAGCTTAGCTATCAATGGAGGTCCTTGATATACCATATCAGTGGCATATGGAGTGGAGGAGTTACATTGTTGCTTTAATAGAATCCCATGTGAGACTTAGGGATGCTAATGATGAACTGATATGGGCCCTTGCTCAGAAGGGGATTTACACACCAAAGGAGGGATACCCTATTATACATGCTCGCCATAAACCAAATTCATTGGAAATATGGTGGAGTTGGTTATGGAAGATGAAAGGTCCGCCGCATACTCATCTCCTGATTTGGAACATAATCATGGACAAGACCCCATCTTGAATAAATGTCAGGAAACTCTCTTTTTAGGGACCTTCATGGTGTGTTTTATGTCATGGGGAGGAGGAATCAAATCACCATCTGTTTCTTTCCTACCCAACAACTCAGCAAGTCTAGGAGCAAGTGATGCATACTCTAAATTTATCTCAGCATTGGGTTGGTGATTGTATACTGAATTCTTAGAACTGCTGGTGGTATGAAGCCCCTAATCCAAAAACTCGAAATCTCCCTTTACTTGTGTGCTGGCACATATGGATGAACAAGAACAACAACATATTTTGTGGAAAGCAAATAATCTGGCCACTCATTATCCCTAATATATGCAATAGTTACATGGAAATCTTGGATCATGAACTGGTAGCCATGATTCATACCATCATTCTGGAGGTCATAGACAAATCACACTCGTGGGCCTACTTCGACGGTTTTGTACAAGACCAGGGTTGTGGCGATGGCATTATCCTATATATTTCTGAGACACATATCTTCCATATTTGCATGGGGTTGGGAGATGGCACAAATAATTTTGTGGAGCTCCTAACACTTCGTCATCTCTTATACTTTTCATTAAACAAAAACTGTAGGCATTTACAAGTTTTTGGGGAGTCCAAAATTGGTATTAACTATGACATGCTCATACTCTTAGAACCATATTGGATGATTCTTTTTTTTTTTAACTCATTTTGATCATATTTCATGTTCTCATATCTATACAGAGCGCAATGAACTTGTGGATCAACTTTCAAAAGCGGTAACACATCATCCCAGAGGGGAGTGGTTGATCTGTGAGCACAAACCAGAGCATATCTACCAGTACTTCCATAGAGCATACATCGATTAGGATCTGCAAAGGGCTGATAGGCCCTAACTTATTTTTCGGTTTTATCTATTGACTACCGAATAGTAATCACCGTGGGTGACATTTTTATTTTTTTTGAAAATATGTATATATAATGTATATGGTCAGATACAGGTTGCATACCCTCCTCTTGGTTTTTTGTATAGACTCCTTCAGATCTTAACATATTACAGATGACTAAAGTCACTCGTTATGCATATGCCTATGACATTTACAACATTTATTTTTCCTTGATAATGAAAATTATGATACTTTTCCCTGGGAAAAAATATTTCTTCCACTGAGAAAGGTTCTAAGGATGAGATGCTTGTGGTTTTGTAACATCTGTATTGATGTATTATAGCATTCCATTATCATCCAATACCGCCTCCATGTGATCCTTCCATTTGATGAAATTAGAGGTGTCTTCCAAGGCATACTCTAGCTTTAGCTCATTGAAGGTCATCTTCTCAGCTTTGAAGAGATCATGCTACACTGAACTCCAAATTTGAACCTCCTGAGAAACAAATTCAAAATTCGTACTCTAATGTGTATCCTTCTTTGATACCATGTAGAAATTATGGTGTATATTTGCAACTACTCATGAAGTTTTAATGAAAATCACAAGACACAAACGTACTCTACTGCTCTACGGAATTCAATTCACAATTTAGAACACCAGTCACAAACATGAAATCAGAACAAGGAACACAATCTGCTGAAAACCCTTTCCTGCTTGCATTAATCTAATGAATAAAAAAGTATTACAATTTCTTTTCTCAACTCAGCACAACCTGCAAGTGAATAACCCATCTCTCTTATCATTGAGAAGCTCTGACATAGAATTAGTTAATTTATGCCTCTTCTTGAGCCCCTATTTCCTTGTGAAATTCCTTGAGACATTAGGCCCCTATTATTTAGGAATTTCTCCAAAATGGATTGTGCAATTCCCAAGGTTGATCATTTGACTGCATGCAACACTTGTACACTCAAGACTGGTCTACAACTGATGTTACACTACCTTGGAATCTCCACCATAGTTGGGGAACTTGAATTCTCTGCATGCACTAGCTATTTTGGGCTAATTGATGAGTTAAATGGATGATCATTGAGTTTGAATGAAGTCCCATTGCACAACTGACCTTCCACTAGTTCCTCCAACAAGTGGAACTAGTTTAACTGAAAGAAACTTGAGATCATTGACCTTGATTTCTACAAATTATCAATAACACATGCTTAACTGAAATCTAACTCCTCCAACTCGAATTTACTGAGTAAACTGGGTGACACAAGCCATGTCACACAAGTTAACTGCACCCAAGTTGTCTGTTGATGTGGAAATTTGAATTTTCTCAATTTAATCAGGGCAAAATCAAATTGAGGATTTCTTGCTTCATTTTTCAACAATACTAATTTACCCCCCTCTCAGTGTAATTTTGAATTCCAACAATTGGTATCAGAGAAGGTTCCTTTAGAAGTATTTTAACAAATAGAACGAAGATATCAAAGGCACCATGGCTAGTTATGATGGATCTTACACAAACAAAGCTCCATTATTGGATGGATCAACTTATGTTTTCTGGAAGATAATCATATTTGATGTCTTTTGGTGTTGATGCTTGGAAATATGTAATATATGCAAGGAAGGATGATAAGAATAATGTATAAGTCATGAGTACCATTGTGATTAGCCTAAAAAAATCAGATTTTGATAAGGTGATTCATTGTGAAATAGTAAAAGAAATGGTCAATAAGATGCAAATATTCTATAAGATAGATGAAATTCACACTACATTTGAAATGAAGATACAAAATTCAAGTCAAAAGGGAGAATCATCCAAATATTAAAAGAATATAGGAGAGTTCAAAGCTTGTGATGACTCTAGTAATGAGTCATATGTAGAACAAGAGAAATTTGTCTCAAGAGGAACTAGAAAAGGAAAACCAATGAATGCTCAAGCTTTTGATCATCAAAATGAAGATTCAAACTTAGAGGAAGAAGTTGAAGGTGAAGTATATGCAAAATATGTTCAACCCATGAAAGTAATATCTGGTAAACATAAAGGTAAGCTACTATTCTATCATAATTGTACCAAAATAGGTCATCTTGCTTCTAAATGTCCACATGTAATTTTTGAAAATAGTAATGATAAAGAAGAAAAAGAAGATAAGAGAAAATCTTATGAGTATGAAAAGGAAATATGTGGCTCATCAAAAGAAAGTAATGGATACAAATCTATTAACGAGAAAAATGAATTCATACTGATGAATATGGAGGCCCAATACTTTGATCAAGATAAATCAAAAGAAGGATAAGGTGAAGGTGACATAGATTTTGAAGGAGAACTAATAAAGAGACTCATAAGAAAGAATCAAAAGTGTAAGAAGATGTTACAAAAATATGAGAAAGAAAATAATCATGATCTTAATGAATTATCAGCCTCTCTTATAAAGTTACAACTAGAAGAGACAAAGAAAAGAGAAAAAATATTGCTAAGTAAACTCGTGGAAAATGAAGGACATTGTGAGAAACTAGAAGTTGAGATTATTTCCTTGAGAAAAGATTTAGAAAAATCCAATGATAAGCTAAATAAAATTTTAAATTATGGAAAGAGCTCTAAATTCTTAGATGATATTCTAAGTTACTAGAGATCTCCTCTTGTTAAAACAAGTCTTGGTTATCTTGAAACTTCCAAAGGAGAATCAAGGTCAATGACATCAGAAGAGAAATGCAAAAAGAACCCTGAAAGCTATGTTAATTTGATAAAAATATATCTCAATGAAAACAATAGCAAGAAAGAAGGAGAGTATCAACAAAGATATGATTTCCAAAAGAAGGAAAGCAACACTAGGCAAGGAAATGAACATGAGTCGAGACCCAGGAATGGATTCAAAAGAATAACCCCCCCCAAGAAGGCCTCTTACATCTAGGAATAAAAAAATATTTTATGGCTATTGTTTTACACGTAATAATTCTGGTCATAAGGAAATAGATTGCAGAGTGTATGTAATAAATGACCATATGAGGAATAGGAGCAGGGGATCATAAAATATCTCAAATAATGGTTGTCTAAGCAACAAGCCTAGAAGTTTTAATGAAAATGATATCAAAAATTACAATTTGTTTGTCTCTATATTAGATCATGTTAAATGTTTAAAGTGAAATAATTTTGGGCACAAAGCTCATGATTGTAGAAGCAACACATTGAGGCTTCCAAATCAAATTAGAGAAGAAGATAGTGTTAGAGAAAGAAATAAAAGAACTAAGGAATGGAGAAGGAAGCAAGAGAAGTAGTAAGAATGTGGTCTAGATCTATGTGTTCAAAACAATGAAAGCCAATGGTATATGGATAATGGATGTTCACATCATATGACAGGATATAGAAGTAGATTCATCTCTCTAAAGGAAGTCAAAGGTGGCAGTATCACTATTGGAGATAATACAAGAGCCAAAATAATGGGAAAAGGAATAGCTAGCCTTGATAATGAAAAAGCTAATGCTAAAGATGTCATGTTTGTTGAAGGTTTAAAGTGAAATATTCTAAGCGTAAGTTAAATGGTTGATAAAGGACATCATGTCACATTTTATTCTAAAGGTTGTAAAATAATAAAGGAAGGCTTTGTAAGATTAGTGGCAAAAGAAACGAGGACTTTAGATAATGTGTATGTCCTTAATAAAGATAAAGGACAATATTTTTGTATGAGTGTTATCTCTCTCACCTTATCAATAAAAGAAAAGTGAGAGACTATAGCACCTCAATCCATATTAATAAGATGGGGGCTCTTGAGAGTGAGTTGCAGGAAAATGATGATGAAATAGAAAGTTTGGAGGACATGAATTAACAGTTGAAAGTGAAGTGAATTGTGAAATTCAATTGAAAAAAAGGAAAAAGGGAGAGAGTTGTAAATAAGGAGAAGTAACAATTTAGTGGGAGTATCACTTTGATGTCAAAAGAGTTAAGTTGTAGACAAAAGGAAGCATAAGCCCAAGGAGAATAGTCCCAAAAAGAAGAAGTAAAAGGAAGTTCAAACATAGGGGGAACAATCTCAAGAGAAAAGCTACATAAGAGTAAATGTTGCATGTAAGAAAAAATAGACAACCTTGACAAGGGGAGCATAGTTGCAGAAAAATAAGAAGTAGGTAATTAAAGGCAGTAATTTTTTTGTGTTAACATCTCAGGGGATAAATTTCATCCAAAAGTAAAAACAATTATTTCCCATTAATGTCAAAGGGAGAGAATATGTATACACAAGGAGAGATAGCAGATAGGGTGAGCAATTGAAGTTACTGAGAGAAGTTACATAAAAAGAATATTTACATACAAGGATAAGCACAAGTTTGGGGGGCATCCTTTTTCCATTAATGTCAAAGGGGGAGAAGTTACAAGTAGATGGAAAATTGCAGACACGGGGAATCCTTCAATATTATTGCAGAATCGACTTAGTGGCTTTCCATAAATGACAAAGGTGGAGATTTCTAGAAATATTATTTTCCTTGATCTCAAATACATGGGGAGACTACTTACACTCAAGATAAATATTGGAAAGTGAATATTGTTGGAAATATTGTTTTTGGACTTTTGATGCCCCATTTGGATACCCTATATTTGGAGGCACTTTTAATCCAATTACCTAACTTAAATTGGAACTCATGATATATGGTTGGAAATATTATTATTTACCTTTTAAAAATATATAATAGACCTTCTAATTCCATCAGAATGAGGAGATATGAAATATTTCATCAGGATAACCCAGCCAAAGTACAAGCATGTCAACCCAACCAATTTTACAAGTCATCCTCATAAGTGAACGTAAAAACGTTATAAATAAAGGAAAATTGAGTCAATTTTAACACTAATATATTGAAGAAGATATTTGAGTTCGTAAAAGGAGTTAAGGAATAATTTTTGGGGTGATTCTTAGAGTCTAAAGGTGGAAGCAAAAATGTGATTTATGGGGTGAACGAATCATGTTAGAATTTTTTCTATCACTTCTGTTCTTGGATGTTTTGAAACATGAAATTTGGAGGATAGAAATAGAATATATTCAGGTACATGTGGTTGAAATTTCAAACTTTTATTCACTATAATGTCATAGATATGGTCTAAGGAATTTAGGCTTCAAGAATGCTCATCAAACACATCAACTTGGCATTTTCTCTATAATGGTTATTTTGGGATGTTTTAGTATGTGAAACTTGGAGGATGCTGATATAATCTCTTTTGTGCTAGTGGTTCAAATTTCATACTTTGGTTTCCTATAATTTCAAAGATATTGTCTAAGCGACTAAGGCTTCCTAAATGCTCCTAAATTTTTCTTCAAATAGATCAGCTTGGTATTTCCACTTTAACTTTTGTTATGGAATGTTTCAGAATGTGAAACTTGGAGGATATAGATAAAATGTTTTATTGTACATACGATTAAAATTTTAGACCTTATTTAACTGTAATTTAGGAGATTTGGTCTAAGGAAGTTAGTCTTCCTGAATGCTCTTGAAATTTTCTTCAAATAGGTCATCTTGGTATTTTTGCTATAACTTTCTTTCTATGACGTGTCAGAAGCTGAAATTTGGATGAGACATAGAAAATATCTCTAGGTACTTGTGGTATAAATTTTAGAACCATATTTTCAAAATTGGATACGTGGAATGTTGTGAAAATTCATTCTTGGGAAGAAGTGAAAAGAAACAAGTTTTGGGAGAAGTAGACTTGGTGAAGGAAGAAGCAATAAGTAGACCTAATGAAGGCAAAAGAAACTATAAAACTAATGAAGATAGAAGCAACAAGAAGACCTAGTGAAAGAAGAAGAAACTAAGAAAAACTGTGAAGAATCAAACAAACTCAGTGAAGTAGGTTGATGCCTACAAATATTTGCAGCAATGGGGATTGATATCTCCTATAGGTTAGTTCCTATAAAGAAGTAGAGGGGGTTAATGTATCATGTAGTTTGTTATCTATAAAGAAGCAAAGGGGATTGGTGTCTCCTATAGGTTGTGTCTACAAAGAAACAAATTGGATTTATGTCTCATGTACGTTGGTGCCTACAAAACAATACAGAGGATTGGTGTCTCCTATAGGTTTGTGCCTACACATTGATGTAATAGTAGGTTAGTTTCTACAAGATATTTCATATAAAGAAGTTTTGTTGTTTTCTCTCATAAGGTTTCCACATGTATCATGTGTTACTTGATCAGTTTATGAGATTGATGTTTAACTAGCTTTAAATAAGTAAAAATTTATATTATATTGATTCACCCCCTTGATTGTAAGATTAAATTCCAACAAACCCATAAAATATGCACCTCTGGTATTTGAACTGTTGATCTCTTGTATACTGGCCACATGTCTTGCCACTACGCCACATGTTGGGGATGTGCTAAGCTATCTGTGGATTTTTTTAAATAAATATTATTTTGGATGTATTGTCCCAAAAAGTCTTATAATATCCCATCGCATCATGTAACAAATAGATTTGAATTCATAACGTAAAGAATATAAACCAAAAACCTTACCACTAGACTACAACTTGAAGTTGTAATATATTATGTGTAGAAATGGTTTTAAGGTGTAATTTCCAATAGAGTTTTGGAGAATAAAGGCCATAAAGCCTTTTTGTTTGTGGGAACAGATACGAAGAGTGTTCTAGTAGTCCTATTGTCTTCCTAGAAGGGTCTTAAAGGTATTTTTATTACAGTTTGGAGATCAATAATGATGTGAGAAATCATTTGAAGTGTTTTGCATGATTTTAATAGATCGATTTCTCATTTGAAGCAGATTCAGAGACATATCCTAGGAAGGGTGAACTCCATTATCAACTTGCCCTTATTGGTCTTTTTATTGTTGTTTATTCTGAAAGTACATATTTTTAATTGCTCATTAAAATTTATTAATAAAGTTGAAAGAAGCTACAATTAGCATATAAAAGTATTTCGATATTTCATTTTAGTTCAAGTTTGGTATCAGAGCAAGTTTGATCAATGATTTGCAAAGTGTTGAATGCTTACTAGATCTAAGCTCAAGTGTGGAGAAGAATTGCTTGAAGATTTTAATCATGAGATTGGTACAAGAAAAATATTTCCATGACAAGTAATGGAACATGAAGAGGAAGAGGGCCTCACTAAGTTTGAAATGGAATTTCGCCAATCTTTTCTTCACATGAAAGCCATGGTGGAAGAGTTTTACAAAGAAAAAATAAAAAATGGAGAACACCCAAGTCAAGTTAAATATGAAGGAGCAAGTGGTGACCCTCATCAAATTTCTCCTTCTTCTCCTCCTCCTCCTTTCTACCTCCATCTACATCTCATAAAGGGAAACTATAAAATGCCTTTGTTAAAGTTGGATGTGAAATTTGATTTTTCAATATATAATGGTGAACTTGATGTAGAAAAGCTACATAGTTGAATCAAGCAGATTGAATTGTATGAAGAATCCACGGTTCAACTAGATACTCTCTGACTTTGAGGCACAACACTAATATGGTGGGAGAGTAATGTTAAAGAATATCTTCATATGAAAGGTAAACTGACATCTTCTTAGTATGAATTTATCTCTACATTAAAGAAGCAATTCTATCTGTTAGAATACATGCAATAAGCATTAATGGATTGGAAAAATCTAAGACAATGTAGAGGACAAAATAGGTGATAACATACTTAGGAGTTTTAAAATTGGGCATTAAAATTGGGCATTCCTCTTTATACGCAAGAAAATCTTTTGAGTTATATTGATGGGTTACATAGTTATTTAAGACATATTATTCTTATCTTTAACCCAACTAATATTAATGAAGTTTGTGTCCAAGCTACTTACATTTAGTTGAGGGGAAAGAATGTCTATCAGAACTTCTCAAAAAAACCAAAGATCCAATTGTAGTAAAGAACAAAGGAAAGGGTAAGGTTAAAAGAATAGCCACATTGAAGAAAGAAGGTGAGAAGCCCACATATTCACATTGAAAAAAGTAAGGAAATGATGCTGATAGGTGTTAGAAGCTTCATCCAGAACTAAGACCAAAGAGGTTTGGGAATGAGAAGGGTGATAAGAAGGCCATTGTTATAGTCCAATAGGATCTTGGTTCAAATTCAGGTGATGAAATCAGGATCATGACCATGGGGATATAAGGTATATCTTTTGTTGCTAGTTCTATCTCTAGTGCTCATTCTTCAAAATCTAAAACTATACATGATGAAAGGAAACAAAGTGAGTTATTTCATCATAGATTCATCTCAAGGCATACAAATATTGATACATTTATTTATAATGGTTCACAAACTAATCTATTTATGAATAAATTCTTAAGACATTGGGACTCGAAAACAAGCTTCATCGAAAAACATATCCCTTAGGATGGGTGTTTGAAAATGCTAGGTTACAAATGTCTAATTTCACTAATGAGGTAGAGTTAGATGTCTTACCACCTGAAATTTGTGGGATTTAATTGGAAAATCCATATTTGTATGACAGGAAATATATCTTCTACAAGGAGGAGAGCAAGTATTATATTATAAAATATGGGATTAAGTACATCGTGAGAGCATATTGAATGAAGACAAATTTGTCTCTTATTACCATAGGACAAATGAAAAGACTTGTAAATGCTAGAAAAAGTTTTCTACTCATGATTGCAAAAGTTAAATATGATGATATATCTAATGTTTTCAAAGGATGCGATCTTAAACATAAATTTGAAGTAGTTAAGATCGTTCCTAACTATGATGGAGTGTTTCAAGAACTTAAAGGACTACCTCCCAAGAGAGAAATACAACATGAGATCCAATTGTAGCAAGACGTTGTTGGGTCTCCAAAATGTCATATTTTTCATCCTCTTTTCATTCACTTTTAACCACATTCCACTATTTATAACCTTACATTAAGACCGTTTTTATGATCATATATGGTTTAGACTTATTATTTTCCAAAGCATTTATTTAGTATTTTGAGGGAGTTTATGTTTAAATATTAGAAAATAACATGTTTTCACTTATATATAAAATTTGGATGAGTTTTATGATGTTTGTAGGTATTTTTGAAGACAACAACAAAGTCATATTTGACCATTTAATCTCAAATTCGAATTTCATCTTCAACTCTTAAAGATTTGAGGAAGATTTGAGATAAACATTCAAGCACATTTGAAGGAGAAGGACCATAAAAGTTTTGATAGGATTTCTTATCAAATATTTTAGAGATTTGTGAGAGGATATGTAGAGATGCTGCTTGCTAGATGTTAACACATGGTTCTAACCACATGAGATATTTGTGGATCTAGGAGATATTTGTGGATCTATGAGAGATTTTTGGATCTACATCTAATAATTAGTTATCTTAGTTTTTGTATAAATAGAAGTGCCTTTTCCATTCAAAGGGAGGATCTCTTGGAGTATAATTCCAAATTATGATGGAATAAAACACAATTGATAAGTTCTTGCGTTATTTAGTTTATAGTTTTATAGTCTTGTTTTGTTGTAAGATGTTGTTTTATAACTCATGTAGTTTTATAATATATGCAACTTATATTAGTTTTCTTGTGTTTTAAATTAGTTTCTTTTGTAGATCAGTAGTAGCACTTTTCATAGTGTTGCAAGTGTGAGCCTTCAATACTTGATTGAAGATGGTGATCTAGATTAGTAGTAATTTTCGACCAGTAAAGTAATAACGTGATTTTTGGAAAAAAATAAGACAAATCTTGAAAAACTAAAACATGGGTTTTGTGCAGAATGAGCAAATTTAGTTGTTATGCAAGAATTTCTTCAAAACTGTGCACCATTTTGGAGATATTTATGGATTTTTCAAATGGAAATTTTAAGATTTCATGTTGCGGCCATCAAATGTAACAACAAAAGAAAGAATTTGCATTTTCCATCAAATTAAGAAAGTGATCACTCATTCTGAGCCTAAATCAATCTAGTTTATTAAGTCATCATAATTCTCTTACAATTTTGATCTTTTTAATTAAGAAATAAATTACATTACAATGATCACTTAGTTTAGGATTTGATTTATTAGTTGTTATAGATACTTTATTTTCAGGTTTCTAATTTTCACTTCATTCTTTTCCATATTGCAATTAAGCACTTGATAAATATAAAAATACAAAAATATTTAAATTCCAAAAGCATTCTCATTTGTGATTAGAGTTGTTTGTTTTCATAGAAATAGATTTCAAATGCTTTCTAGATTAAATTTACAAGCTTTTATAGATTAAATTTACTCACTTTTATAGATTAGAGATTTCCATGCTTTAATAGATTAAGTTTACATTCTTTCATAGATTAAGATTCCATTCTTTCATAGATTAGATGTGTGTTCTTTTCTAGACCAATGTGTCATTTCATGTCATTTTATCCGCTTTCATAAAGTATAACTTTCTTTCATTGCAATTTATTTTCATTAGAATTGAAAGTTAAACTCCTAGCATATATTGTGTTGTATACTTAACAAGTCTACATACATAGATTGATAATTTAATATAAAATAATTTAACGCACAATTAAATCACCCAACATTTTTGATGTCGTTTTCGGGGAAGTATACATAGGATTTAGCTTTCAATTTAGATTGTTTTTTAATTTATGCAACTTTGGAAAAGGGAGATGGTAAGACAAGAGGTAGGAACCTACACATCACCATTGTGAGGTCTCTCTTAACATTAGTTGATGAATTGCATCTCATTTTTAGTTGCATCTATTTTTAGTTGCATACATTTAATTTCATTCATTTTAGAGTGCATTATAGAGGTAGATTCATTAAAAGAAAAAAATTCAAGAAATTCAATTCCACAATCGCTTATTATCCCCCTTGGATCACGTGGTGCATTAAGAACCACATCAACATCCACGTCATAAATTCCTACTTTTGCAAGTAGAAGAAAACTTCCTCCTAGAGGTGGCATAGAAGGTAGAGGAAATGGATGGAAATGATGAAAATGAAGGAGATCCCTTTGGATTTCCCATTTAGGATACTGATATAAATGTTAAAATGGAGAACATCTCCCCATATGTACTTCCCAAATTTCATGATATGAGATCAAAAGACCTAGAAACCTTTCTTTTCTAATTTGAACTATTTTTTAAATCTTATAATTATTTATTAGACACTCAAAAATTGAAATTGTTTCCAGCAACATTGAAGGATAGAGATCTTAAATGGTTCATGAGTTTAGGGACTAATTCAATAAGATCATGGGATGATATGAAAAATATGTTTCTAGAAAAATATAAAAACTATTGTATATATCACGACCTTAAATATGAAATATTTAAAATTACTAAAAAAAAAAATATGAGAGCCTTGAGGATCTGGTAGAGAGATTTATGTATAATGTTAAGAGGGAAAAATTGCAAATTCATGATTTGATACATTAAAAACCCTCTTACTTAGAGCAATTACAGATGAGTGGATTGATCTCCTTAATCTCATTAATAAAGGAGATGTTTCTCAATTATTAGGTTGAGATATTTGTGAATTATGTAAGCACATATCAAGAGGAAACGTATGGTAGATTCCCTCTAGATCCAGTAAGTAAGTCAGCATCAGGGTTGATAAGACAATTTGAACTTGGAAATTTGCCTGATAATTTTAATTAGATATTCTTGGTAATTCAAGTGAACAAAATGATATGCTAAGAATGCAAAATAAGAAAAAATATGAGAATGTCGTTTTGCCTATATTTTTCCCCAAATGTAGAAAGAAACATGCTTTGCATGAATGTCCAATTGATAACATTGGAATTTGTCTCATTTGTTATAAATCACTTTCTATATAGGGGGAGGTAGTATATGGGGGATGTGTTAATGTGCGGGGTTATAACTATCGGGGTTATTAACAGGGGGGGGGTATTAACTATGTATTGGCTAGAGGCAAGAGTGTTATATAATAGAGGCGGGAGTATTAACTATGAGGAGGAGTTACGATATAACATAGGCATTATATGTATGTCAGAGTATATGTTATAACCAAGAGCAGAGTATGTTATGGCGGGTTGGTAACTGAGAGTCGAGTAGTTTGTTTCAATACAAGCGGAAGAAGGTGTGGACAAGATTGTGGTATGGAGGATATACGTTATTACCAGACCCATAGTACGTTATATATCGGGTATATATTACCACCAACGCATTAATATTCAATGGAGCCAATGGACAGCGTGAGGTGAGAGGTGTTAATGAAGGTATAGGTCGAGCCAACATACAACATAATCAAAGTGTGAGAAGCCAACATTCAATGTAACATATGGGAGTAGAGGTATGCGTTCAACAATCAAATGAATTGTGACTCTCGAGCCAACACAGGTGATGCACACAATGTAATCTAATTCAATGTATTACGGTGGTATGGACAATGTTCAACAGAGTAATACCACAACATTCGACATAATACAATGCAACAACGAAGTAATACCACAACGGAGTAACACCAGTGATACAATCCGCAGGTTATATAAAACATTTAACATATCCCAAACCTCAGTGCAGTCACAATCATAGCACCTTTGGTCGATTGGTTGTTCTCACCACACCAATGTACAAGAATCCTCCCCAACTTTCAATCCTTCCTCTATTCCACACAAATATTGGAGCAATGGTAGAGGTGTCAGTTCTGAAAAGGATGCAGAACATAGGAAGAATGGGTAGAATAGGAAGAATGGGAGTTGCAAAGTAGAGGGTGCCAAAAAATAACTCTGAATCTGATACCATGTTAGGCCAGGAGGTAACTCCTCAAATGAGAATATGTTTATTCATTTAGGTTGTTCATAGTTATATACATGAGGGAGTGACTCTTGAGTTTCATCCCCCAATTACTCTTCAATTCTCCTTATTTATTATTTACACTATTTACAGTTGTTCACCCAATCCCTATGATTAGGTGTCAACACTATGGAATATTTCCCATGATTACCAAGGTTGAAAGCAATTTACTAAGAAAATAATGGAGAAAATCAAGCACTAGAGAAACTGTATTATGTAGCTCCAAGAAGACCTTGGTAGCTTGTCGACTCGGCATGATGCAAAATCTTAGTTCACAATTTCAAGCTTAAGCACGACAATCTCAAAGTAATTGGAACACATCCTTGCCTTTTAAACCTTATATGTCTCAATCCAAACCTCAAAACCTATCTTGGAAACAAGGTTTGCAAGGGCCTTACGGAAGAAATCCACTATATCCTCAATATTTTTCTCATTATCCTCAACGACAATCTCAATGCTATCTATACCACTCACCCCCACCACAACATCATTTTCACCCTTAGTTGACCTCAATTCAATCTTTCCCATTACCACCTACACAAGCACCCCAAAGACCTATTCCCACTCAACTACCCAAAAAACCATTTTCGAATCCCAACAATAAAATACCTCAACCCACTTACAATGATAAGGTACAAAGTCTTGAAACAACTCCTCTTGATCTAAATCATATTCATCTTAGACCTCGAAGAGTATTGCAAAAAAAAAAAGATTATCATGTTGTCATCGAAGAACAACATCAAGAAGAAGAAGATCTGGAGAAGACTAAAGAACATATGATAGAGAGTAGCCATTGGAACTTGAAATTGAGGAATTTCTACTATTCCTATCATCAAATCCTCTATGAGTCCAAGATATCGACCGTACCATAGTAGAAGATTTTCATAGCATGGCATAAGAAGACATACATAATCATTTATAAGAGCAAGTGAACCAAGGCCATAGTAGCTATATTGAACTTTGGTTCTAAACAATCATTTAAGTTGGAGCACCACTTTCTTCTTCAATAGTTCTTGACATCATCTTAATCAAAGTAGTTGGTTTCTCATATTCTGGTATATATCAAATCATATCTTTCAAACATGCATATGAGTTTATTTGTCATCATGTTACGCACGTGGCTCCATGGGAAGTATTCTTATACTTGAAAGATATTTTCTTTTTCAAGTAGAGTAGGATAGAATAAAGAAAGAAAATAATATATTAAAAAAAAGGAAAGAAAAAAAATATATTAAAAAAAGAAAAGAAAAAAAGGAAAAATTTTCTTGTGAAAATAAGTTTATTTGCACAACTACATAAGAGATTTGCTTGAAAACTAGGCTACTAGAAACATAGTTATTGATCAAACGGAAACTATTACCTCAAGACGGGTAATCTAGCCCAAAAACCCCAAAAAACATGAAAAAAAAACCCAAAATCGACAATTGTATATGCCAGAATGATGTTTTTTTTAGGGTAAATTTTCAATATTTTTTTAAATGGAAGTAAAAACCATTTCTTTTTGCAAAATAGATGAAAAAATCACCCTCAAAAAAATAAGTGTTGATGCTGAAAAAAAATAAAATAAAATAAAATAAATAAATCGGGTTACAATTTTGAGACTTTCTAGCAATGGAATAAAGATAAAATATCAGGACTTTGAAAAACTATAAAATTCCAACAATTCTCGGACATGATGTTAAAGATAAAATATCATGTTTGAAATCCTGATAATTCAAACAATTTCCATACATGTTGTTAAAGATAAAATATCTTGACTCTAAAAAACCCTGAAATTGTAATTGTTTTATTTTTTTTTTGTAAGCTTGGTAGGACCCTCTCATTTTCGAGTTTTTACATGTCCGTTATTCACCCCATTTCTAGGGAGGGCAACACAAGAATCGAACGCAAGATCTCCGGTTCAGTGAGACTTCATTTCCATGGCCATCGCCACTTGAGCTACCCATGCGGACATTTTTGTCCTGAAATTGTAATTGTTTTCAACAATATAATTAAAGATAAAATAACATAACTTAGAAAAACATTAATATTTTGACAAATTTTCAACCATGGAATTAAAACCTTCAGTTTTTAACATATTTAAACCATGAAATTATGGAGAAATTATATGACTAAAACAATTTTAAAAAATGAACAAGTAAATGAAAGATTCATTATTCCAAGAGCAATTTTTATATTAAAGGTTAAAACTATAGCTCTTTTCAAATCTTAGCCTAAGACAACTTATCTTATTGCAACAAAAACCTAAAAATCAACCATCAAAACAAAGTGTCCCTTTTAATGAGGCATTAAAATTTCAACATTTTAAAAATTATCTTATACCAAATGATATCAATAAATAATATCATGGCAATATCATTGTATAATTTAAAAAATCAACATTAATTTCTAACATTTTTTTCTTTTAATCAAAGTATCAACTTTGGTAGATTGAATATCACATACATTATTTTTGTAATTCATTATTACATTCACCAGTGATTCGCTTAGTGAACCTATGACATATCACGTGCATTTGTGGCATATTAAACAATACCCTTAATTTGACTACATATTGGAAACCCCTCCAAAAATCGCATTATTTAATCCCTTACCAATATGAACCCAATACAACTTCCCAATTTAAAAAATCCCTACTTTCACTAGATATTGTAGGTATCCATTTTTTCATTAACAATTTTTATACCCATTTATATTTTCTCATTAACTTTAAGCTCCATTTTTTTATATTTGTCAATATGAAAACCTTTACCCCCTATATACCCCCCAATATATTATGTCATTTTTTCTTCAATATATATCCCCCAATATGTACCCACGTGATATAATATTTCTCCCCCAGTGAAGCCTCCCTGATTGCATCATAAATATTCTAAAGAGATGAATTCTGCATAATTAAAACATTTAATCCAACAAACATTGAAATGACCCATAACTTCATGTAAGATCATATAGAAGTCAAAATATTTATTTCAAGTCACCATGCAAACATCTCTAGAGATATGAATTCTTCATAATTAAAACATATAATCCAACAAACATAGAAATGACTCATAACTTCATGTAAGATCATATGGAAGTCAAAATATTTATTTCAAGCTACCATGCAAACATCTCTAAAGATATGAATTCTTCATAATTAAAACCTATAATCCAAGAAACATAGAAATGACTCATAACTTCATGTAAGATCATATGGAAGTCAAAATATTTATTTCAAGTTACCATGTAAACATCTCTAAAGAGATGAATTATTCATAATTAAAACATATAATCCAAAAAACATAGAAATGACTCATAACTTCATGTAAGATCATATGGAAGTCAAAATATTGATTTCAAGTTACCATGCAAACATCATTTACATAAAATGTCTTAGAAATTTATTCAAAATCACCCATAGGTTCTGGCAGACCATCATAATCTACATGTTCAAATGAATGATTGGATGCAGATGAAGATGACCCATATTCTTCTCTTCCATCAACTAGAGCCCCATCTAAGTCAACATGCATGCCCACCATTTCAGGCTTTCAAAAATCTCCTAGATCTATGACTAGGTTCAGTAGACTTCCATCTTAACATTGTTTCTTCTGGTAGAAACTTCTTCAAAATATCTATGGTATTGAAGTGAAGAGTTCCTCTCTTTGTTAAATTGAAGTCATAGACAAATATGCCAACATTATCCAATTTGAAGAGGCCTGTGTGGTGATGATTTATATTTGTACCCTTTATTTTTCTCTTTTTGCCAATTTTTTTATCAACTACCATCTCTGGCTTGTACACACCATTGAATGGGTGGGTATTTGGTGCATAACAGTGTACTTCAACAAATGTAATATCTTCATTTTATTTAATGACCTTTATAACCTTGGAAACCCAGAATGGATAGCCAAGTGGATCTCCATCTGCTAATATTGCTATCATGCAACCCTCCTTAACGTCTTGCACAAAACCCCTGTAAAGGTCTTCAATGGCTTCACGTTGTGCACGTGATCTTCTAGAACAAATATAGATTTCTCTTTCCTCTACATGTTGAGAATTAATAATTCCTTGAGATTGTTGTTGTTCAACAATGTGTCTTTCCTCCTATTCATTTGTCATTTTTTGCAGCCAAATAAATGCAATCTTCAAAAGTGTACCTTCATTTCCTGATCTTGAAATGATATTACTTTGAATATTGAAAAAAGACTCCCACCAAACTGAATCAACAACATCAAAGTACTCATATGTATCTCTAATATATCTTTTTATTTCTTCCAGGAATTCAGAATAATTTATCTCTCTCTTATGCCTTTGTGCATTATGGATTTCAGCAACTGATTGTAATAATATTATCTTTGATGCAAATATTGGATGATCTGGAATGAACTTCAAAAATGATAAACCTGATGACGACCCCCATTCTGCAACAATTGAATACTTCTTGCCCCATATAAGTGTTTTGCCATCAATTTTATTGATACAAAATTGATGTTGGAAGCTAATGTTATTAAGTTGTTCAATGTGTGGGTTTTAACCCCATACAGAAATTACCTATACACGAATTCTAAAACACGGAAAATAAACAATGCGAGATCATAACACATAAAAACACATATACACAGAGATTTTCCCCTAAATCCCAAAACCGGGACTACTAGCTTGATTTTTCATTGTGTTCCTTTCAATGTTACAATACATATTTATACATGTCGAAGCATCTAATACCATGGACTGAAAACCATCGTGTCCAATACCATGGACCAAAAACCATCGCGTCCAAAAAACATGTGCGAAAATCATGCACAAA